>JAMKCH010043180.1:0-29613 GCA_023653785.1 Ophioderma brevispina
TTGAATTACGAGATAATAATGGTATTGATGTCCACATGTTTAGTGAGTTTTGTGGTACATGATTTATTTTTGCAACATTTAACCTCGGGTTGATCAATTTTGACTCGTTGCCATGACACTTTCTTTTGAAAGTTTCTCTTATGTAGCATAATCTAATTTATTGGGTCTTGATGGACTCTTAGTAATTATGTGCTATAATTTCGTATAATTGGAATGTATACTGGATTCAGCTGTATGGATTTGCCTTTTGGAGGAAATTGCTCCTAGATTTAACAAGAAAAGTACCGCTAACTCATGTTTTTGCGTTAATTGTCAGGTTTTCCTTTAAGGAAGTCAGGAATATTGTCAGCCGATGAAATAAACTGTTGGACTGATACCTGGATGGTTGGTATTTATATACAGCGTGTCCTAAAATAAATGAAATCCTTGTAGTTGGTGCTGTAATTTGAAAATTTCTGAGAATTATTCAAATTTTATAACAGGTTCTAAATGGCGTGCTATTTTCTTATATCCTGGCCAATTTTTGTCTGCAGTTCGTTGGTTTTGTAAACAAATGCTATTATGCAACCCTACCTCAAATTACCCCATTCCAAGTTTGCCTTTATTGACTGTTCAGTGTTTTCCTATGCTCATATTTAAAATAGTAACTTAGAAACTTGGCCAAACTTTGCTGTTATACTGTGGCGTGCCTGACAAATTCGTATGAATATTGTAAATTGCACAGGACGAAAAATATCCATGTATTTAATCCTTAATTATACTTCACCTCTTTCATGTCTTTGGGAAAATAGGAATTGAAATTTATTAGCGTGTAATTTTTTAAAATGTTAATACAAGTATTCTTTAATCTTAACACAGGCTCGAGATGTTAACCTGATTTCATCATTGCAAGACTACCTGTTTCACATAGTCGCCAAGTGATACCCCTTTGTTCAAACTGATCCACGGGTCTGCCTGGAGAAACTGCTAAATTGTTCATGTGCCAGGTGTCATCCACCAAGGAACGTATTGCAGAAGATAAAAACAATATCAGTCGACTAGTAAATTGATTTCGGATGTGGCAAAAAGTATTTAAGGACTTCGCTTCTAATGAATGAAATCAGCACTTTTCATAGAAACAAGATGGCAAAAATGTACCCATTTTGTTGTCTCTTCTGTAGAATGTATTTTGACTCGTTTGATAAACTTAAATGTCACATTGTATTGAGGCATAGGAGGAGGTATTTGTGTCCGACAAGGAGTAAACCTTATCGGTGTGTTCACTGTCAAATGCGTTATTCATATAAAAGTACCCTGATAGTACACCTTCAAAAACACACCAACAGGAAAGTCCACCAGTGCGACTATTGTCAGAAATGCCTTGCAAATAAAACTGCCCTCACAGCACACATTCGCACTCATACAAAAGAAAAACCTTATCATTGTGACTATTGTCCCAAATCTTTTGGAACCAAAACCCATTTAACGACACACATTCGCTCTCATACAAAGGAAAAACCTTATCAGTGCGGATATTGTAAGAAATGCTTTGGACATAGTGCTTCATTGGGCATGCATACGCGCAGCGTACACAGAAAGGAGAAACCGTACCAGTGTGGCAATTGTGGGAAGTCTTTTGCAATGAAAAACATTCAATCTGGCAGTACACATTCGCACTCACGAGAGAAAACGCTAGCCGGGCAAACATTGCACTAAAAGCTTTTTGAAGGATAGTTCATAATAGCACACTCGGAGGGACGCAAACGAAGGAAGAGACCATATCAGTGTGAATATGGTCAGAAGTGGTTGGGAGAACACAGACAGTGAAAAAAACAACATGTCGGACGATACAAAAGAGAAACCGTTCAGGGTGAATATTGTCAAAAATGCTTTGGAGCTCGTAGTTCACTGGTTCGTCCACACCATTGGGACGCATGCAAAGGAAACGGGACTTCAATGTGATATTGTAAGAAATTCTTTCGTGACAGATCTAGATTGAAGGAGCATATTCGGATACATACAAAATAAAACAACCTTACCAGTGTAACCTTTGTCGATGTCTTTTGCCAAGGAAACAAAATTAGAAAAACACATTACGACTCATGCACCTGAGTGATTCTAATAGTGGAGGAGCTAGGACCCAACGTCATAAATCATCGTTTACCCCTCACTACAGAAAAGGTTTGACGCCTTGAGTAGTTAGTATGACCCTCTATATCAACGCCTAGGTAGGTATACTCTCAAATTGTGGTGTTGTCAAATTTTTCAATAGGGCACAATGTAAGTTTACACAGGGTTCAAACTTTAAAATTGCTCCAATCATGTTGAAATGTTGCCAATTGTCCGTCGAGACATAAGGATTCCAAAAATGATAGTTTGTACCAACTATGACCAATGGTTTTGGAGTTATAGGGTTAAAATGGCTAAAATGTAAAAAAAAAGGTCAATTTCTAGTGCAACAGATGGAAAGGTTGAAAAGCTGAGGTGAAAGCTCTGATGTGAAAGGGGGTCGTTTATATCTTTATTCTATGACCCTAAAAAGGAACGACTATTTGGGCCCCCCCCACACCCCCGCACCCGACGCCCTCTCCCCTATCTTTCGACTTGTTGGACAAACCCCCCCTGTGCTTCCTCTTTAAGTAGTAAATATTTTAACAAAGAAAGAGTTCATTGTGGTATTCACACTTTAGGACGCAATTTTAAATAAAAGTAGCTTTGTGTTTTAAAAAAAATAAGTTGAGGAAAGAATTTTGAGAAAGAAAAATTAAAATTTTTTAATTAAAAACATTTTCACGCTGAATTTTTCATTTTAAAACCTTGTCTTGTGCTTCGTCATATTCAGAAAGTCCTGCAGGTTTTTTCAAAATCAGTCAGTATTTGTAATTTTTTGGCTATAACATTTCAATTTTCATGGGAATATCATAATCGGCGATTAATAAAATGTATTTTTAAATGAGCCCAATCAAGCTTTTTTGTCCTTGTTTGTGTTTTTAGATGGAGTCCCAAATTGCACTGCAAATATTTTGGCCCGCATTCAAAATCCACTGACTTGTGTTTTATAACTTATACCGTGGAAAGTTAAGATGTTGTTCGAATAAAGGGTAGTTGAATTACGATGTAACAATGGTATATTGATGTTCAGTTGTTCACATGTTAATAACGAACATGTGTTATTTAGTGAGTTCTTGTGCATTTTTTTTGCAACATGTTAACTCAAGTTCAGTTCAATTTGACCGTTGCATGAACCGTTTCTTTGGAAAGTTTTCTTATGGGCATAATCTAATTTATTGGGTCTTGATGGACTCTTCGTAATATGTTGCTATAATGTACGTATAAATGGAATGTATACTAGATTCAGCTGTATGGTTGCCTTTGGTTTTGCTTTGAGAATCCTAGTTAACATTACGGTCCCAGGAAATGAGTGAGGAAATGAAGATGAATAAACCCTAACTCCAATCTGGTACGGGATATTCCATTCCAATAAACATGACCAGAAACAAAATACACTGCCAGTGACATTCCTTAGTGAAACTAGTGATTTTCAGTCAGTGTCATGAAAGAGATTCACAACAGTCACCTGGAATTCTCCCATTACTCTCTGGAAAAAATCAACAGTTTCACTAATGAGTCATCCACCAAACCAAATATTGAATGCTTCTAGTCCCTTCCTTGTAAGATTGACACAAAGCCACTTAAATCTTTTGATTCTGGTACCTTTAAAGGGTAGGCAAAGTTGAATGTTGTTACTGCTGTAAAGAATCTTGATTATAATACGTCAACAGAGGCTAAAAGCCAGTTAAATGGCAAACTTTTAATCAAGTTTGTCACTTTTTCCATTGCAAGTGTGTTCAACTTGTTAGTAAAGTCAATGATGACATCTTTACTAAATTTCGAATTAAACACAACAAAATATTAAGACTCGTAATTAAAACAAAACGTTCAAAATTTGTTAGAAAGCTTTTGACAAAAATCATGACTAGAAAGTATTATTCTGTAGTTGGGTAAATGTGTGATTGATGTGAAAATTAAAAGGCATCCTTTCTTCACGGATGACCATGCGCGAAGACAATTCATTTACGTCTATTCAGTTGATTAACATAAGTGGGAAATGCATTTTAACTTATAAATCGAAGATAAGTACAATTCCATATAAATGCTTTATCTAGAAAAATCACCAAATAGTGAAACAATGGAAGTAGTATTGAGGAAAGTAGGAAATTAGGAAATTGTCATACCGTCTCTCATAAATAGACATACAGCGATGGCTCCTCAAAAATCTACACTAAAGAGCCGGACGGGTGGGGAAAAAAACATTCAACACACCCCCTCAACCCACCTTTCCACTTACACAAAAACCAACCCTCCTCACTCCCCAAACCAGCATCCTTAACTCCTTTGCACAACCAAAAAACAAACAACACACCAAAAGAAACCAAACAATTTCCTCATACAAAACCTCACTACAAACAACAACAATCCCCCAATAGAAACAAAAAACACCAAACAAACAAAAACATAAACACAACAAACCAATAAAAAAAACAAACACGAACACAAAAACACACACAAATCACACAACCATCCCATCACCCCCCCACCTAATCTACAACGTACAACAACAAACAAACACAACCCACCCAAACCCACCACACAATCCCACAACACACCACCACAAGAACACACCCCAACAAACAACCATCAAAAACAAAAAACACCACCCCAACAACAAACCCACACTACCAACAACCAACCACAACAAACACCCCAAACCACCCTCCCTAACCACACCCACCCCCCCTCTCCAACCCCCCCCCACCACCCACCAACCCACCCCCCCATTCCTATTTTCCCCACCCCCCCCCACTGCTACCCCCCACCCCCCACCCCCTCTCCGCAAACCCAAAACCAACCCAACCATTCTCACACTCTTATCCCACCACCACACCCCCCCATCTTTCCCATCATACCTTATTTTTCTTTCCTTTCTGTTTCTCCTATTTTTACTTTCAAACAAAAATTCATGTTCCCTCCAATCAACACTCCCACCCACCACCAATCCCCCCCAAATCTCCATTGCCTTTTCGTCCCTTTCTCTCCTGCCTCGTTGTGTACCCCAACATAAACACACTAAGACACCCACCCACATCGACACAACATTGACACCCTTCCGCAACCCACCAAATTTTGACATAATATCCCTTTCCCCACAACCCCAACATCTAAATTTATAACCCCCAAACCAAACCCAACCAACAACCACCACATACAGACAAACCTACAAACACACCCCACAACACTTCGATCCCCCACCCTCAATAACCTACTCGCAATCCTGCCTCCCCCTGAGTCCTACAATTCCCTATTCCTCCCCATCGACAACTCCCGACATATGTGCCCCCCCAAAGCACACACCCAGCCCCGCCTGCCTCCGCCCTGTTTTATTTTTTCCCCATAATAGAAAAAAAAAAAAAAACAAAAAAAATATATAACAAAAAAAACCCATTAGAAAAAACATTATAAAAAAACACCTGCTAAAAAAACTAAAAAATAAAAAAACAAAAATAAATAAAAAACAATAAAAAAACAAGCTAAAAAAAAAGAATAATGTCCTCCCCCATACTTGTGGTGAATAACATACTAAAATCCAACCCAACAACACAACTGCACCAGACCCCCCACAATCCCACCAACGAAAAAATATACTCCAACACTTAAACTCAAAGACCTAATTCAAACAAATTAAAAATTGAAATCAAAAAACAAAAAAATAAGAAAGCCGGAAAGAACAAAACCAAACAACCCAAACTCCAAATAACAAAAAAGGGGGGGGGGGGCGGGGTGGGGGGGGGGGGGGGGGGGGGGGGGGGGGGGGGGGGGGGAGGGGGGGGGTGCGGTGTTGAGGAGGGGAGGGGGGGGGGGGGGGGGGGGGGCTGGTTGGGGGGGAGGGGGGGGGGGGGTGGGGGGGTGGGGGGTGGGGTGGTGTGGGGGGAGGGGGGGGCTGGGGGGGGGGGGGGGGGTGGGGGTGGGGGGGTGGGGGGGGGGGGGGGGGGGGGGCGGGCGGGTGGGGCGGCGGCGGCGGGGGGGGGGGGGGGACTGGGGGGGGGGGGAGGTAAGACCCGCAGGTGGGGGGGTGGGTGGTGGTGGGGGCGGGCGTGCGGTATGGGGGGGCTCGGGGGGGGTGGGGGGGGGCGCGGGGGGATGGGGGGTGGGTGGGTGGCGGGGGGGGGGCGGGTGTGGTGCGGGGGGTTGGGGGGCTGCGGGGGTGGGTCTGTCGCGGGTGGCCGGGGGGGTTTTCCGCGGGGGTTGTTTCCCCCTTCTCCCTTGCCTTTCAAAAAAAGTTTCATGAAAAAAAAACAACCCCCAAAACCCCCAAAAAACTAACCCAAAACCATAAACCAACAAAGAACAAAACAAACAAAAAAAACAATCACAAAAACAACAAACCAAAGAGCAATCCTGGCTTGTGTTTGGGGTTCCAACTGTATCAATCATGGGCGTAATTCGCAGACCGCTTAAAATCTATTCACAGGAAATGCCTTTTTTGATAAGTCGTAATTTTGATACGCACGTATAGAAATGACAGATAAGCTAAAAAAGGACTGCATTGTGTTACAAACACACGATTTCAAGCCAACCCTTGCAGGTTTTTTGTGGAATATCAAGCCAGTAACAAAAATACAAATCGCTGCTCTAGTCCCTTTAAAGTTTGAGCACTGTTGATGTATGTGTGTTATCCAACCACCGTGTAATCAACCCAATATCAAACAAGAGTAAATATTCAAATGGTTTTAGAAATGGTGTTATGTAGATGCAAAGACATAATGCCTTACTTAATACAATGGTGTGCATTTTATGCTTGATATATCCCAACGTCCTTTAAATGCATGTTTAAATGCCACCTTTGAAAAAACAAATAAGGATCGGAACCAATGCCTTTTTTAGGGTTAAATTGCACCTAGATCTACCAAGAAAAATCAAGGTACATCATTTTTGTTCGCATGAAACTTTGTTCGGCAGAGACTTTAGTAATCAATTTTGTCTGTCTGTCTGTCATGATGTCTGTCCTGACTCGCCGTCCGTTGTTCCACCGGCTGTGTACGATTTATTATGAGTCCGTAAGGGCTACGATGGTTGTTTTGCGTGGAATAGGAGAGGGTGCCATGACGTTATCGAACTGATTAGATTTGGGCGTAAAATATGCCTAATTAAGTATCTAACTGGCATAATTACGAAATTTTCCCGCCAAGGCTTGTGTACAGTTTCAGGAGTTTCCCTAGTTGTAAGTGTTTGTTTATTAATGAGGTAAGCTTTTGTGGTGGAAGGGAGCGGGTGGAGAGTTCTCGAACTGCTTAGATTTCGGGCGTATTTCGGCAAATTAATGTATGCACATGACATGCTAATTAAATGCAAAACATAAGTGTAATTGCTATAATTTTTCAAACGGTACATCGATACCAAAATTCCTTCACTGCATGCAAGCCTACCATGGTTGCGCATCTTTTAGCAATTGGAAAGTGTGTGATATATGAGCTTAGTATGCAAATGAGGCTAATTAAATATGCATACTTACTGGATCTCTGAAACAGTACATCGATAGCAAAATTCCTTGCTACATGAAAGAATTCTATGGAAGGTCTGTGCTTTTTGTGTGAATTCATCTGGGTCTCACAGTGGAATTTTGGCGTACCGTTTAAAATATGCTAATTAGTGTTCAAATTTTGTCATTAATTTAAGAAAAAAAGGCGTGTGTACAAGTTTTCAGGAAGTTCGTAAGGCTTCATACATTGATTGTTGTAACTTGGTGAAAGGAAGGCGGGTTAAAGATTCTCGACCTGATTAGATTGTTGGTGCCTATTTCGGGCAAATTAACGTATGCAAATGAGCTAATTAATATGAAAAAATCAGGTAATTGCTTATATTTGAAACGTACATCGGATACACAAAAATCCTTCACTGCACGAGAAGCCTCCTATTATGGTGCGCATCTTGTTTGCCATTTGAAAGTAAGTCATGATATATGCGGTTTAGGTATGTAAAGGAGCTAATTAAATATGCAAATTGCTGTATCGCTTGAAAAGGTACATCGGGATAGGCCACAATTTCTTCACTACTGAAAGACTAGTCTGAAATTCATCTTTTGTGTTGAATCATAATTAGCGTCAAAGCGCATTGTGGCCAATAAGGGGCATTGTGTTTACAATTGACCTAATTAAATGCGTCATTGCTGTATAGCTGAACACAGTGCATTGGATATGCAATATTTGTGTGTTACCTGGAGCAGGCGGGGTGTGGGGGGAGGGGTGGGTGTTGGGAGGGGGGGTCGGGGGGGTTTTTGTAGTTGTTGCGTTCTCTCTGGGGGTGGGGACGGGTGGGGAGGGGTTGTCCTTTTCGAGGAGGGGGGCGGGGGGGGAGGAGGTGGGGCTGTGTCGCCCCTTCATCTGGGGGGGGGGAAGGGGGTGGGGCTGGGGGGGGCAGGGAAGGGTGGGGGGTGCGGGAGGGGGGACGTGGGGCGGTGGGGAGGGGGAGGGGAGGGGGGGGGGGAGGGGTGCGAGAGGGGGGCGGGGCGGACTGGGGAGTGGCGGAGGCGTTGTGCAGAGTTTGGGGGAGGGGGAGGTGACATGTTGGTGTGTCGGGAGCGGGGTTATGGGAGGGGGGGGAGGGGGTAGGGCGCGGCGGGCTGTGGATGGGTGGCCATTGTGTACATCGGTGCGCTATGGTGGCGGGTTTTCCTTCCTCGCCGTGGGGGAGGCGGGCACGGGAGAGTGAACCACACAGGGATGGGGGGGATTGGGGTGCAGGGGCGCTTTCGGAGGCGGGGGGAGGCGGGGGGCGGCGAGGGGCGATGGGGGAGCGGGGGGGGGGACGGGGGGGGTTCCTCCTTTCGGGGCGCGACGGAGGCGGGGCGGGTCACCCGGTTCAATCTCGGGTAGGGGGGCCGCCGCTCCGGTTCGATCGGGGGGGGGGGAGAGGCGTGATCGGGGAGAGGGGGCGGGGGGGGGGGATGCTGACGGGTGGGGTTGGGTAAGCCGGGGGGTGAGGTGGGAAGGGCGCGGAGAGAGAGGCGGCGAGGGGCGAGGGGGCAGGGGGAATGGGTGGAGGGAGGGGGGGCGAGGGTAGGGGGGGTGGGGAGGACGGGGGGTGCGAGGGTGGGGGGAGGCGGGTGGGTGTTGAGGGTGATTGGGATGGGCGGGGGGGTGGGGAGGGGAGGTGGGCGGCGGGAGGGATTGGGGGGTGGTGGAGGACGGGGATTGGGGTGTTGAAGCCCGGGTGTGGGGAGGTGGTGGGGGTTGTTGGCGTGGTTGGGTGGTGGGAGGGGATGGGTTTGTTTTGAGGGGTTGTTGGGGAGGGGGGGGGGTGTGGAGCGTGTTGTTGAGTGAGGATGTTTGGGGGAGGAGGTGGGGTGGGGTGTCTTGTTGAGGTTGTGTGGGGAGGGGTGGGGGTGTTTGAGGGGGGGTTTGCTTTGTTCCTGGGGGGGGGACTCCGCGGGCGGGGAGGGGGCGGCGGGGTGTGGGGGAGGTTCACTCGATTCATCACTTTATTCACCTCCCTGGTGGGGGGTATGAGGGGTGTGAGAAGGTTGGGTTGTTGAGCCGGGGGTGGTGTTGGGGTAGGTGTTGGGGTGGGGCTGTGTGGAGGTGTGAAGGTTTTGGGGAGGGGGTGGGGTGTTTGAGGGTGTGGGCTGGGGTGTTTTTAGGTGTTGAAGGGTGTTGGGAGGGGGTGGGTGTTGAGGAGGGACGACTGTGGGGTGTTGGGGGTTCGTTCGGGGAGGGGTGGACGGGGTGGGGAGGGGTGGGGTTGGGGTGTGGGAGGGGCGTGGAGCGTGTGTTGAGGTGGTGTTGGGGTGCGGGTGTCTGTGTTGTGGAGTGTTGGGGAGGGGTGGGGTGTTGAGGTGTTTTGTGTGGTGGAGGGGTGGGGTGTGAGGTGTGTTGGGGAGGGGCGTGGGGTGTTGAGGTTGTGTTGGGAGGGGGGGTGGGGGGCGGTCGAGGGCGGGGAGGGGAGCGACGTGGGGGCGGCGAGGCCATTACGGGCGGGGGGAGGGAGGGGGAAGTGCAGGGGGCGGGGGGGGGGGGTTGGGGGAGGGGGGGCGAGGTAGACTGGGTGGGGAGGGGAGGGGAGGGGAGCTTGGGGGAGGGCTGCGGTGGGGGGTGAAGGGGTGATTGGGGGAGGGGTGGGGTGGGGGAGGTTGTTGGGGAGGGGTGTGAGGGGAGGTTTG
This sequence comes from Ophioderma brevispina, assembly GCA_023653785.1. Lineage (NCBI taxonomy): Eukaryota > Metazoa > Echinodermata > Ophiuroidea > Amphilepidida > Ophiodermatidae > Ophioderma > Ophioderma brevispina. The sequence goes on from JAMKCH010043180.1 coordinate 10,193, forward strand.
GGAGGGGTTGGGGGGGGGGAGGTGGTGGGAGTGGGTGCGGTGGTGGCGGAGGTGTTGAGTGTGGGGGGCATGTTGGGGAGGGGCGTGTGGTGGGTTGGGCAGGGGGTGGGGGGATGTGAGGTGGTGTGGGTTGGTGGTGGTTGGGAGGTTGGGGAGGGGGTGGGGTTTGTTGGGTGAGGGGGGGGGGGTGGGGTGTTTGAAGTGTGTTCGGGGAGGGGTGGGGTGTGTAGTTGAGGTGTTTGGGGGCAGGGGTTTGTTGAGGAGACGCGGGGTGGGTGTTGAGTGTGTTTGGGCGAGGGGGGGGGTCGGAGAAGGGGTGGGGGGTGTGGCGGGGGTTTAGTGGGTGGGGGGTGGGTGGGAGGCGCTTGGGGTGGTGGAGGGGGGGTGGGTAGGGGGGTTGGGCGGCGGGTGGGTTGGGAGGGGGTGGTGAGGTGTTGTTGTGGGCGAGGGCGCAGAGCGGTGGGGTGTAGGTGGGTGTTGTGTGAGGGGCTTGTTTGGGAGGGTGGTGGGTGTTTGTGGGTCTTGTTGGGGAGGTTGGCTGGGGGTTGTTGGGGAGGGGTGGGGTGTGGAGGGGTGTTGGGGAGGGGGTGGGCGGTGTGGGTGTTGTGTTGAGGGTGTTTATTGTGGGGGAGGGGGTAGCCTCGGCCGGATGGTGGCGGGCACGGCGGTTGTCTTGGTGGTGTAGAGGCGGGGTTGGGGAGGGCCGGGTGAGGGGGTTGGATGGGGGTGGTGTGGGCGGAGGAGGTGGGGGGTGGAGGGGTGTGGGGCAAGGGGGTAGCTGAGGGGCGTGTTGTCTGACTGTGGGGTTTTGGGGGAGGGGGAGGTGGGGTGTTTTTTTTTGTAAATGTTGTGTGATGTTTTAGTTTTTTATATTTTTGTGGTGGTGTGGGGATGGGGCCTGGGTGTTGAAGTGGTGTTGGCGAGTGGGGGGTGGGGTGTTGGAGGGTTGTTGGGGCGGGATGTTGAGGGGTGTTGGGAGGTGGGGTGTTGAGGTAGGGGTTGGGAGGGGATGGCGGTGTTTTGAAGTGGTGTTGACGAGGGTAGGTGGGTTGTGTTGTTTCTATTTTTTTGTTGAAGGGTGTTGGTGGGGAGGGTTGTGAGGGTGGGAGGTGGGGTTTCGGGGGTCGTTTTTGTGGAGGTGTGTGGGGGCGGGGGGAGGGTGGGCGCGAGGGGGGGGGGGAGCGGGGGGTGGGGCAGGAGGAGAGGGGGGTTGGGGGTTAGTGGAGCGACGCAACGGGAGGGTCAGTGGGGGGGGGGCGTGGTGCGCGGGCGGGGGGCGTGGGCGAGGGGGGGGCTCGCGGGTCGCGGGCACCTCCCCTGCAAATGAACGCTTTTTTACCGAAAGCCAGGGCCGGTTGGGGGTTGGGCGGGGGCCGGGACGGGGTTGAGGGGGTGATGGTTGAAGGGGGTGGGGGTGGTGGTGAGAGGGTGTGGGAGGGAGCGGTGGGTGGGCTAGTTGAGGGGTAGTGTGGAGGGGGGTGGTGTACCGAGGGCATGAGGGGGTGTTTTGGGTGTGTGGGGGGGGGTATTTTTTTTGTGGGTGTTGGGGAGGGGGGGGGGGGGGTGTTTGTTGTTGGTTTTGTTGCGAGTGTTGGGGAGCGGGGTGGGGGTTGAAGGGGTTGTGGTGAGGGGGTGTGGGGGCTGGATGGGGAGGGCGCGCTGGGGGGGATGTGGGGGGGGGGAGGTGGGGGTTGGGGTGGGGAGGGGCGGGGCGGGGGGCGTGGGCGGCGGGGCGCCCCCTTCGGGGTGGGGTGCCCGAGAGCTGGGAAACTCGCAAGCCGGGTGGGGGGGGGGTCATAGGGTCCCTCCCATAGGGGGCGATGGGGGGGAGTAGGTTGGGGGGTGGCAGTCCCAAGGGGTTTGGGAGGGTGGGGTGTGGGCGGGGAGGCGCGGGGGGTGGGGGATGGTATGGGGGGCGGTGGATGGCGGGTGGAATTGGAAATGGTTGGAGGAAAGGGTGGTGGGCGGGGAATGTTGCATAGGGTGGGGTGGTGTGTGTAGGGTCACGTATTGGGCTGGAGGGGGGTTGGTGTGTTGGGGAGGGGGATATCGGCATAATCCACTGTATCTGCTTGCACAAATTCTTGGGAACATTCTACTGGTACAGTTGTAATCTGGTGTGTTGGCTCCCTTTGTTATTACAGCTATAACGCGAAAAGCAGGCGAGACTTGTGGTTCGAGAACCCGCCTTGTTTGCGTTAATCTCTCAGAGATGTTCCTCTAGGGATGTAGGAATATTGTCAGCCGATTAAATAAATGTTGTGGACTGATACCTGGATGGTTGAGGTTTTTTTGGTACATAACGTATATAAAGGTGTCCCAAAATAACTGAAATCTTGTAGTAGGCAGGTTCACAACTTTTTTTGAAGTTCGTCCAATACTGTTTAAATTATAGTTGAGGCAGATTGATGAATGCAATTAACTCAGGAACAGAAAAGAATTTTTGGAAAAAGCAACTTTTGGTTTTGAGTTATGCCCAAAACGCGTGCTCAATTGGCAATATTTTCAGCAATTTGGTTGACCATTGCCCATTGTTAGTGAAAAATTGCGAAAAAGAAAAAAATAAAAAACTTAAAAAAAGCAAAAAATAAAAAAAATAAAAAAAATAATAAATTGTGAATGTAAATGCCTACTTTTATTGTAGTCTTCTGGTCTAAATTAGCGGAACAACAATTAATTCAAAGGATTGTCAATGCGGTTGTGGGCACAGAAACAACACACAAACGCGATCATAAATCTTTTGAGTAGAATGTTGTCTTGTATGTTTTCAAAATAAACTCTTACTCCCAGGTACACTAAAAAAGTGGGATTACTTTGAGCTATGGCATTGTATAAACCTCCATTTTACGATTTTGTAAAATTTGTTTTTTTTTGTACCTTTGAAGCACATTAAATAATTGAGCCCCAGTAGGATAATATCTGAATATAGACCAAGCATTATCATAGTACGAATCTGCCATCTAAAATTTAAGATAAACGTTAATTAATTGCATTTTATTAGAATATTCTAAGGTTATAGAACAGCCATAATATGAAAGGTTAAAAAACCCAATAAGATGGCTGCATCACTTAGCAATGAAGATTTTCACCAATTACATGATTACCGGCAATATGATTAATTATAGGGTAGTTACTAATTTCATACTTGGAAATAGACGTTTCGGTTTCAGCATAAAGATTAGGTCGGGTTAGATATAAAGAAATAATGTAACTTTGACATAATGGCTAATTAAAAATACCCACTAATTAACAATAATAAAAAAATATCTGTAGTCAGAGTTAATTGACCCTCGAGTTCCTCCTATGCACTAAATAGCTGTTTAGTGCCATTTTCTTGCAGTGCGGTAATGACTTAGACATAGTATATAGAAACACGATGTATTGGCTGAAATTTCTATGCAGCAAAGTGATTCGGAGACGTTGTGAGTTGGGTGGCTCTGTAACTTGAAAATTACTGAGAAAACTAAACATATTCTAAATGGTAGCTTATTTCGTATAGTTATCCTGGCCAATTTTTTGTTGATAAGTTCATTGGTTTTTGTAAACAAAAGCTGATTTTGCACCCCTACTTCAAAATTACCCATTCCAAGTTTGCCGAGATCGTTGAAGCAGGTTCACCCTGATTGAAAAGTTGCATATATACATGGCTTTCAATACCACAAATCCCGTGGGGTACTAATCCTGTGTGTGTTTTTCAAAATAAATTACTAAATCTTGAATATTGTTTCTCCAAATGGCCGACGCCGACGCTACAGTTTGTGAGTCAAGTTATCATATTTCACTCTTTCCTTATTCCACGGGTTCACATTTAGAATGCATTCGGCGACCAACTAAACAATGATCCCAAATGATAAGGGTTTGATGCTATGTTTTGTCAATGACAGTGGTATTCTAATGGTGGTAAAAGCCAGTGATATGTTAAGTTTGAGTTGGAACATTTCAAGATGTGGCCTATTTTGCGGGTCTAAAAAGATAGACAATACTTTTAAACCTCAAAAGGAGGGCATCGACTGGTACTTGGTTGATCTGATTTTGTGTGATAAAATAGCGTCACACATATTCTGCATCAATACTAAATAATATCCCGATTTTCTTATGGACACTGTTTTCCTATCGAACGCATCATTTTAATGTGAATCCGTGGATCGAGCGCAAAACCGAACTACTTGATTCAAAGACTGTAGCTGGATATACCTAACCGATGTGGACGATCTTTGCAGCAAGTAAATGAAGGATACGAACAAAGCTTTCAGGATTGGTCTACCACCATATGTAGATATATTTTAATTAAAAAATTCAAAATGGCGGACATTATCAGGGCCAAGTTTTTTTACTCACCCTGGAGGTTGTCGTTAAACGTTTAACTTAGTTGACCATCTATACTGACGTTAATTGAACAAAAATAAAGACGAAGATAAAGAGGAGCCGAAGAGAAATAATAAATACAAGCACAACTTCATGTATTCATCAGTTTTAAAATTGGAACGATTGCAATTTTGGTTGAGTTGTTTTGATGTTGTGTTTTTGGACCTTACAAAAAATCGCCTTGAATTCGAAAACCAACCAATGAAGCACAATCGGATTGAAATTGAAACAGTATGTGCGACGTTTATAAAAGATTAGGCTTTCTGAATATAATACATCATTCATTTTTTTTTTAAATATACTTTAAAAATTAAACCACCATTTAAAATGTTCGATTTTGGGGGACACGCTGTGTGTTGTATGCAAACTAAGGTTTTCGGTGAACCTGATTTTTGACTCAAAGCAAAATGACGCCCAAAAGAGCAGGCTTAGAATGTTACATCCGTCATGAAACGCACACGGTCAGGGGAATTATAATTTTTGATCACGTAACCAGAATCTTCAAACTATGCCACAAACGCTAACACAGAAGCTTTTCCATGACGTTATTCTTTATGACCGTAATCATAATATAATATCGACAGTATATAGGAGCCTTTCCAGGTGATGGGTGATTTTACAAATTAGTTGTTGCTTTTTTATTACGACTGCCTTTAAGGAACATTAATCAGTCATTTCGCTTCAACTAGGTCGGCTGCGCCAAGAGCCACATGCCTTTCAGCAATTAGATTGTGTATATCCCTCATAACAGCTCCCTAGATTCGATTGGGTTAATCGCGCAATAATTGAGATTAAGGTCTTGCCCAGGGACAACAAACACATTGAACCACAGTGGGGCGGAACTCACGATTTAACGGTCTAGTGAGCACGAGTCCTGCGTTTTTCACTAGACACACGAAAGCTGTGGTGGGCGTTTTTATCACTTTTTCCAAGTACTCGTACTTAACCTGCAAAAAAAGGCCAGCATTTAATCATGAAATATATTTCCCCTCTTTCTGTCTTGGGAAAATAGGAATTGGCATTTAGTGGCATGAAGGCGGAGGAGTGTTGAAGTGTTTGAAAATTGCACACTGCTATTTTTAACAAAAATAAAAAAAACCATTGTGATTCTTTAATCTTTACCACAGGTTCGAGATGTTAACATGATTTACCATTGAAAGAAATACTGTTCACAAGTCGCCAGTGTGATGCCCCTTGTTCAAACTTGATCCATTAGGTCTGCTTGAAGAATATGCTAATTTTAATGTGTGTAACAGGGGTTTGCCCATCCACCATAGTAGAACGTTCTTGAGAAGACTCAAAACAATTATCAGGATTAGTAAAATTGATTTAGGTTGTGCGCCAAAAGTATTTATTTATTAACTTCGATCTAATTACATGAAATGAATGAAATCAGTCTCACTTTTCAAAGAGAGACATTTTGATGCCTAAATAAGATAGCAAAATGCACCACTTTTGTTGTCTCTTTTGTAGTAGAATGATTTTTGATCGTGTGTTTGATAAACTCAAATGTAACATTTTGTATTGAACGGGAGGGTGTGTCCTTATTGGGTATTCTGGTCAGACAACTGAGTGTATGGTGTTTAAGAGTGTGTTGTGTAAAAAATTTATCGGTGCTATTACTTTGTCAAAGGTGTTTATTCACTTTAAATACAGTACTCCTGACAGTACTACACCTTCCAGAAAACACACCAAAAGGAAACTCTACATGTGCGACTATTGCCATAAATGCATTGCAAATAAAGCTGCCCTCGCAATACACATTCGCATTCACACAAAAGAGAATCCCTATCAGTGTGAGTATTGTCCGAAATCTTTTGGAACCAAAACACATTTAACGAGACACATTCGCTCTCATACAAAGGAAAAACCTTATCAATGTGGATATTGTAAGAAATGCTTTGGGACCAGTACACATTTGAGTATACATACGCGCGGCGTACACAGAAAAGAGAAACCATACCGGTGTGACAAGTGTGGGAAATCTTTTGCAAGGAAACAACAATTGGCAGTACACATTTGCACTCACGAGAGAAAACGCTATCAGTGTGAACATTGCACGACAAGCTTTTTGAAGGATAGTACATTAAAGAGACACATTCGGGGGGCGCATTCGAAGGAAAGACCATATCAGTGTGAATATTGTCATAAGTGGTTTGGAAGGCAAAGTACACTGAAAAGACATATTCGGACGCATACAAAAGAGAAGCCATATCAGTGTGAATATTGTCCAAAGTGCTTTGGATCCCGTAGTTCATTGATTAACCACCATTGGACGCATGCAAAGGAAAAGGGACTTCAATGTGAATATTGTAAGAAATTCTTTCGCGACAGATGTACATTGAAAGAGCATATTCGGATACATACAAAGGAAAAACCTTACAAGTGTAACGTTTGTCCGAAGTCTTTTGCAAGGAAACAAAGTTTTAAAACACATTCAGACTCATGCAATTGAGATTATTCTAAAGTTATTCTAAAGGTAATTCACCCAAACAAGGCGACTGCCGGATACATGTTTGTGTGAAAGATTGTCAATGATTCATGTTTATTCTGAATGATCCATTCAAACGAAACAATCCTTTTAGCAAAGATCATTCACATCGGTTAGGTATAGACCGAGCTGCATTCGTTTGAATCAAGTAGTCGGTTTTGCGCTCTGTCCACGGATTCACATTAAAATGAACGGCGTTCAGCGAAGGAAATCAGTGTCCAGAAGAAAATCGGGCTATTTATTGACTGCAGAATAAATGCGATGCTATTTTATTACACAAAATTCAGTCACAATATACCATCGATGCCCTCTTAACGTTTCTACGTCCTCAGCACTCATAGCAATCATTTGAAAAAAAAATTGATGCATGTATCAGTTTCTGGAGGAGTTGAATGAATCATACCATATGAAGGAACAGACATCGGTAACAACCTTTCGAGGTTTAAAGCGACATAATGGCATTAAATTAAAAAAAATATTCAGACATAATGAAAAGGACACTTACTGAAATCACTTCCACAAGTTTGAAAACAATTTGGATGTTTACATTCTGTAAAAACAGTAAAAACAGGAAAAGTTCCAGAGGGGGAGGTGGCAGTTCGTGGCAATATCTGGAAAAAGGATGCTGACATTACTGCCAGCATTTACCAAACTTGAAAAGCATGCTGTCATCAGCTCACAGATCATTGCTATTGTATATGTGCTAATCCCAGCTAATCCATCTTTCACTTGCCAGGTCAATATCTTACTACAAGCGTAAAGTACAATGCCTGAATCCTGGTCTGAATGCTTTTGAATTGTGTCACAAAACATGCTAGATACACTGTAAATTCTGTCAGGGATGTGAACACCTTGGTTTTCTGTTCCAGAAATTGCCACGAACTGCCACCTTCCCCTCTGGAACTCTTCCTGTTTTTACTGTTTTTACAGAATGTAAACATCCAAATTGCTTTCAAACTTGTGGAAGTGATTTCAGTAGGGGTCCTTTTCATTATGTCTGAATATTTTTTTTTATGCCATTATGTCGCTTTAAAGTATTGTCTATATTTTTAGACACAAAATTCAGTCACAATTTACCGTCGATGCCCTCTTCACGTTTCTGCGTCCTCATCACTCATAAAAATCATTTGAAAAAAATGATGCATGTATCAGTTTCTGGAGGAGTTGAATGAATTATACCATATGAAGGACAACATCGGTAACAACCTTTTGAGGTTTAAAATATTGTCTATAATTTGTAGACTAAAATATGCCACAAAAAGTGTTACAAATAAAACCTACCATTATCACTGGCTTTTACACCTTTAAGATACCACTTTATTGGACATAAACATAGACATGCCCTCATCATCATTTCGGGGAGTCATTTGCTTAGTTGGCTGCCGTGCATTTAAATGGGAATCCGGAAATGGAGAAAAAGCTGACTACTTGATTCAAAAGACTGTACCTCGGCCTATGCTTAACCTATTGGAATTATCTTTGCAGCATATTAAAGATAATGAAATAAGCTTTTCGATGATACCACATATGTTAGATGTTATCTAAAAGTTCAAAATGGCAGACACAATCGGGGTCAGGTTTTTTACTAATCCTGGTTGTATTGAGGGGTTTGGTATCAAACTGGAGTTAATTATCTATAGCACCATTCAATTTGTGGTTTTTCAAAAATTAAAAAATTTCACGTGTGACGTCTCGATGATGTAAATACAGGAAACTGAAAAAAAAATGTTTTCATCATTTATTAGCGAAGTGCCAATATGTATTGAGTGTGTTTGGTATCAAACCGAAGTTCATAGTCTACACCAATATTTCAATGTAAAAAGATGTCAAATAAAATCAGTTTTGCCGTCATAGTGTTGTCACAGATGCTAAATCGTCAATCGTCAAATCGAGCCCAAAACAAATTTTAACGCTGTTACTGGAACAACCTTTCAGAGGCAGTAATCTACTTGGTACCCCAACCGTTTACAACAAACTATTGGCCACCGTTAGCATACCTTTAGAGGGACACAATGGCATAAAAATATTCAGACATAATCAAATGGCCCCTGAAATCACTTCCACAAATTTAAAAACAATTTTTGGTGTTTACTTTTGGTAAAAAAGGGAAAGTACCTAATATTATTTCCCTTGTAAGCTTCACTTCTCAGCCAAGGATACTGACATTACTGTCAGCATTTTATCAAATTTGAAAAGCATGCGTTCATTAGCTCACGGACCGTTGTACTTGTATAGGTGCCAATCCTGGCGTATCCGCCTTTCACTTGTCAGATCAATATCTTACTACGAGTCTGAATCCCAGTCTGAATACTTTTGAATTGTGTCACAAAACATGCTGGATACACTGTAAATTATGGCAGGGATGTCAACACCTTGATTTTCCGTGGCAGGAATAGCCACCAACTGCCACCAACTCTTGCTATTTTTAATGTTTTTATAGAATGTATAAAACATTTTTTTCTTCAAATTTGTGGAAGTGATTTCATTAAGGGTCAATTTCATTGTCTGAATATTTTTATGCCATTGTGTCCCTTTAAAGATGCTAAGACGCCATTAGGACACCACTTACCCAGAAGTAATATAAATTTTAATATCAGATGAAAGGCCTTATTTTTCTCATTGTTGTCCTGAAATTCTTTCCTAAGATACCATCAATATTAGTAGTCAGAGAACGTTCATGTGACCATACAGTTGAATATACATGTATACAAATTTTGCTGAAAGTGAAAGATTAAGTTGTGTAGAATAAGAATCTGACGGGTGCCACCTGGGCATTCTTGGGCGTTTTGAGAAATCCAAGATGGCGTCGCCATAAATGATAATTATCTATTCAACCCTATTATTATCAAACTATGGCGTTACTAGATATAATATAGGATCCAATGAACACGTGTATGACATTTGTAACATTAAGTCATACTTCAAATTCAAAATGGAAGCCAAATCCAATAATTTTAAAATATGCCCTATAACAGAAATACTTGCGATAAAATAGACTTGAAGTACTTAGGTTATGTTGTTAGACACAATAAATGTATTTCTGATACTTTTAAAATTGTAACATGACGTCAATCAATATGGCAACCAAAAACGTGGACATCTAAAAATACTGACATTTAAAATTTATAAAGTATTTACAGCCGTCAAATGGAAATCAATGTGTCAATGAAATTAGAAAATTAAAACTAAAATGGTGCAAAGGTAAGTTGTCAAAAGATATAGGGAATTACATTTTTTTCAATATATTGCACTCAATTTATTAAATTTGACACATTTTATTTATCGGGCTCGGATTACATGTATAACCTTGGTATGATCATGGTACGTTTCTAATTGTTTCATTGACACAATTCTATAATGAGGTAAATTTAGAATTTTGGTGTCAAGTATTTTTGAAGATATTCACAATTTTGGCTGCCATATTGATTGACGTCATGCTACCAACTTTAAAAGTATCCGAAATACATTTATTGCGTATAACACATTAACCTAAGACTCATGTCTATTTTTTTATCGCAGGTAGGTTGCGTCTAGGGCATATTTAAATTATTAGATTTGGCTTCCATTTTGAAGTATGATCAATTGTTACAAGTGCCATGCACTTTTTAAGTCCTATAGTAGATTTATTAACTCCACAGTTTGATAATTAGGGTCTGAATAGATATTATCATCTATTACAAACGCCATCTTGGATTTCTCAAAACACGCCCAAGGGTGCCAAGGTTGGCACCGGCAAGATTATAATTCTACAACCCATCTATATCACGTGCAGAGAAACAAATTTGTAATACTCCACTTTACGATCCAGGCCAAAACTGGACCATATCTCCCCGGACTATAGCACGAAAGTGAACTAAGGCATTTCAGACAAAGCATTTTCTCAGATGCCAAACAATAAAGTAAGTGCGACAAAAGATTTTGATCATTACGGCAGCTAGGTTATAGTCGGGCAGCATGTTCAGCTACTGCGATAATTTTGCCACTTTGATTTTTCACTTTCATGTGTTTAAGGACATCACAAGGAATTGCTTTCAACTTGTTGCCGAAATTTCCAGTGTCGTAGTTCGTCACCTGGGGGCGCGTTTTCAAAATGGCTCCGACAAACTCATAGAAAATCTAATCAAACGTATTGTTTACCACCAAAATCATCTAAAAGGTTAGGTTTTCTGCCTTATTTTTGGCCAAGTGACCGTTAGAAATGCTTTAAAAACCAAACAGTGTTGTTCTGGAATGATTGAAGGCGTTGTTTCAATAATGCCGCCAAACATCACTAAAGACTATTTACCGAAATAACATCTTAATAGGGTTGAGTTTCTGGAGAATTTTGGCTAGGTGTCTCTAGAATCTTTTCAATAAAAACAGTGTTGTTCAGGATAATTGATGGAGGGTTTGTTTCCAAAAAAATGGCCGTCAAATCATAGAACATTAATTAAAAAATGTCCTAAAACAAGTATTGATCAAAATGCCATTTTTTAAAAATAGAGTGGGGTTTTCTAGATTATTTTAGCCTATGATGTCCAATAAAATTTAGGAACAAAAGTGCTATTCTTTCATTACTAGATGGCGCTTTTTCCCATGAGTATACAAAATAATTAGAAATTGCCGAACAAAATATTAAAAAGAATATCAGTATGTGGACTTGTTTTTCGAGGATTTTTAATTAATGAATTTTAAAGATGGTCTTGCTCCACCTTTCAGTATCCTATTACAGGGGTATGTTGAATAGAACAATTGGCATATCAATGGTGCTACCTTTATGTTTTTAATATAATCAATTGTATGTCTGTGGTTAGGCAAACAGATCAAGCATGATCCAGTCTGTTTACTAGAATATGTGTGTATATTTAGACAGGTTTGAGGAGTTGCCTCAAAAAAATATACTACTAAGAGATAGTATTGATGTGCATAGTAGAGTTAATTTACATTTGAATGAGTCACTCGGTTGGTATTTATTATAGGAATGTCTGGTTGGGGTTCAACAGTCAAGCGTGTGTTTCAGGTGTTGAATGGTTGAAAAAATTAGGATCTGCTGATTTATTTTTGCAGGAGACGCATTCTAATTTGATAACGAATATACATGGAAACAAATGAGGGGGCATCACAAATTTATATTCTCCCTGGCCTTTCTAATGCTAGAGGTGTTTGTAGTTTATTTAGGAACTAAGGGGAAATAGAGATTAAGAAAGAATATCATGACGATAATGGTCGGGTCATTATCTTGACGTGTTCTTAATGGCCAAAATTAACATTTATCACATTTATGCCCCAAAATGTTGATGACCCATCTTTTTTCAACTATCAGTATTAATCTGCAGGAATTTTGATCGTGAATCGATAGTTTGGGGTGGAGATTTTAACTGGTGTCCTTGATGTTTATTGAGATAAAAAGGGTGGGCTTCCGCAAACTCATCATAATTCTCAATTTTGTCATTAAGGTATTATGGCGAGGAATATGCTTAATTGATATTGGAGGAAAAAAATCAGGTATAAGAGCATATACTTGGCGTTCTAATACCAACCCTCCTATTATGTGTCGCCTTGATTATTTTTTTATTTCTTTTAATCTTTTCCAATTGATCATTGTGATATTAATCGGGATTTAAAATATTTCTCTGTTAATTAAAATTTCATCATTCACATGAAGCACGTGGCCCGTGGGTTTTGGGATTTTAATGTGTCCCTTCTTCAAGAGGTCGAAATGTAATCAAGTAAAAAGGTTGTAAACAAGATATCATCAGAAACTGTAGTGACATGGAGCCTGATGTCAGATACCCAGGGATTCTTAAATGTTCAGGTCAGATCGATTTCTATTGATTATCAATTAAAATGTATAAAAAATCGGAAAGAGACGGAGAGGAGGCTTTTGGATGAACTAAATTTAGAGATTCTTATGATAAAAATCCATATGATGTATATCTGCATTCAAATCAATAGATGTAGGTATGTCTGGATATGTATACAAATTAAAACTGAAGGTATTATTGTTAGTCACGTGCAAACTGGGTGGAATATGGTGAGAAATTCAAGGTATTTTCATCAATTTGGAAAAAAAAGGAATCAAAACAAAACTTATTACTAATTGTACCGATGCTGGGTGTGGTTTTGGACTAGCACTGATATTTTAAGAGAGGAACAACTCTTTTATCAGAATCTGTATAACTCTTGTAATCCTGACCAATGTAATCTGGATGATATGTTAAATAATGCGCATGTTCGTAAGCTCAGTGAGGAGTCTCAGAACCATTGCGAGGCTTGATTACTATTCAGAATGCCCTGAGGCTTTGAGGGATATGTCAATAATAAAAACTCCGGGCACTGATGGGTTGCCAACCGAGTTGATAATTTTTTCTTTAATGCATATTTGCAATATCTTGGTGGATAGCTTTAACTATTCTTTTCATAAAGGGAAATTGTCAGCTAATCAACGTCGGGGTATCATTAGTTTAATCCCCAAGCAAGATAAGGATTCCAACTTTTTTTAAAAAATTGGAGACCAATAAGTCTTTGGTTAATACCGACTATAAGCTTTTAGCTAAATGCATGCCGCTCGTCTGAAAAAGGTATTACCTGAAATTATCTCCAACGACCAGACTGGTTTTTTGCATGGGCAGGTATATCGGTTTTAGGTGAGAATATCGTCTACTCTGATGGTGTAAATCCATTTCTTAAATATAATAATAGTCCTGGGTTGATGTGTTATGATAGATTTTCAAAAAGCTTTCGATAAAACTAGAATGGTCTTTTGTTTTAGATGCTCTTGAATTTTCACTTTGGGTACTGATCTTATATGCGGTGTAAAGCATTTATACTGATATTTCATCATGTGTGATTAACAAATATGGTCATGCCTCAACCTTTTTTCTTTGTTTTGTGGTCTTCGCAAGGTTGTCCCATCAGTTCCTTTGTTATAATTATAGGTGGGTTGAAATTCTAAGTTTATAATCAAGGGCAACCAAAACATTAAAGTATTAAGGTGGACAACAAGAAATAATATTAGTGCATATGACGGATGATCACTATCTTTTTCTCCAGGATTTGAATTTCTCTTTGTTGGGTATACAGATTTTTAAAACTTTTCAATGATATTCTGGCCGTAAAATTAATTGGAAAAATCACAAATTTTACCCACTTGGCTCCTTCTGTTTCGAATCCCTCTGATATAAAGGTTGCTATGGCAGACTTTTTACCTCAGGGCCTGTTAAGATCACTTGGATAACCTTTATCTAATGATTTGAAAAACTTATGGTAATCTAAATTAAATTCTCAATTTGATTAACTTAAAATATCATTTAGAGGTGGTCTATGCGAGAGCTTACGCCTATTGGCAAATAAGCCATTAGCAAATCATTGGTCTCTCTCAGCTAATTTTTCTTATGTCTGTATGCAATCTACAGATTGAATTTCTTAAAGACTTAGATAAAGTTATTTATGATTTTTGTTGTGTCAGGCAATAACCGATAAGGTAATCGTTATAAGACAATTATTGGTGATTATTTAGCAGGTGGGCTAAACGAGATTCATATTTCCTTCTATTATTATAGGTTTAAAAATGCTGGTGTTTTTAAAGTCTTCCTTGATACAAATGATGGTAAATGGAAATGTTTCTTTCAGTTACCCTATGGAAGCCTGTTTGGTGGTAATTTCCTTTGGCAGTGTAATATTAAACCACATAAGGTTTTGAGATTGATTCAGAACAGTTTTATATACGACGTTGTTAACTCATGGTAACTGTGGTGTATGAACCGTCTATACTTAAATCCTGTTTTAAAAGTCCAAATTCTTGGAAGAATACTGATGTGGAGATAAATAATAAGATGGTTTTTCATAAGGGACTTGTATGTAATGGGGTTAAGTTTTTTCATGAATCTTTTGGATGAGAATGGTAAAATTTTAGCATACAATAATTTTACCATGAAAATACAACCTCCAGGTTTAAATTTATGGAAAGTATTTCTCTCTCATATAGCTATACATTGACTGGAAAAGACCAGGTCACATGGTGGTGGGGGTGATGAAGATGACTCAGTCTTCGCGACGAGATTTTTAACAAAATCATAAAATTTTTTTTTAACTGAAACTGAAACTGATTCATACAATATGTGTTCAGAAATTTTTAAAACCACCTTCATCTGAATCAAATGGAATATTTATTTAATGGCCAGACTAGTTGGATTAACATTTACTCCATATCATTAAAAGCATCCCCATCCACTAGGTTAAGATACTTTCAGTTTTAAAATTGCATAGGTTCGTGGTGTTATAACTTACTTTACCCAATGGCAATTACTGATTGGAACGATGTACTTTTGCAATGGCAATGTTGAGATCTTCCCAAATTTGTTTTGGGAATGCGAGTTCATTGCTCAATTCTGGCATTGGAGATCCGCTGAACCAGGTTGATAACCAAATTAAATTAATATGAGAAGATGTTTATTAGGTATCTTAGAGGTTGAGTTCACCAAATATAACTTTCTTATCCTCTATGCCAATGGACTTTATGGATTTATAGATGAAAAAAAACAACCCGTTTGTAGGCTTATCAACTGGCTAAAAACCTTTAAGGCTACTGAAAAAAAATGTATAGCAATAAGGGTTTAACGTTCTTGAAAAGTGGGGCAGAAGGGTGCGAATAGTATAATCTTTAGGAATTGTTTTGTAACAGTGTACTTTTACGTTTACTATTTATATAAAAGTTTTTTGTCTGTGTGAACAGTATTTTCAATGTGGATGCACATAATTTGCAGGACCGTTTGGCTCTGCAGAAAAAAAAAAAAAAAGGAATTTTAAAGATGTTTTACATCAGAAAAAGACTATTAAAAATTATTAGATTAACCTCTCCCAAGATTTTTGTGGAGAGTAGAGCACTATTTAGGTATATGCTTAACCTTGTTGGAATTGAGTTTAATGGTTCTTCTTCTATGTCCACAATAATATTTTAACTAATGTTCACAACCCAAATTCCACAAAACTGTAGTACCAGTGCTGATATTGTGGATAACAAATGTCCACAATTTAAGAGGAAACTTGACAAAAAGTGAACCTGTTGCTGATAAGATGTTCAAAAAGTCCAAAATAACAAGGGGCTTTTTAAGGGAGTTGGGTAAACTTTTTGAAGACCTCCCCCCAAATAAAATACTGCACGCATCCTGAGATAGCACAATACATGTATCATATGATTGATCAAGAGGTAAAGTTACTTTTGTAGCTTTTGAGGGTTTGTGTAACTTTTTGTACCAGTAGGGCCGTCTTGGTATATACTGGGTCGTAACAATGCTAATTGGCTTATGATATTGTGGCAACAAAACCAAAACGAAAACAGGATTTTTAAGTGGGAAGAGGGGGTAATTTTTGGGGCAAAAATATTTTTTTTAAAACACTGGGAAGATACAAATGTGATTGAAAACTAAGTCATGTTGCGCAAAAACTTAGTGAAAGTATTTCAGAAAATCTACAGTTTATTTGAATTCAAATGGTGATAAAGCAATCGGTTCGCAAAATATCACCTCCATATAGGACCTGATATTTTGCGACGCACGAAACAGATTCATTAAGCACTAAATACTACATCAACGGTACCCTCGTGCTAAACAATCGTAAATGAAAGGTAGTTGAG
Source organism: Ophioderma brevispina (assembly GCA_023653785.1). Classification (NCBI taxonomy): domain Eukaryota; kingdom Metazoa; phylum Echinodermata; class Ophiuroidea; order Amphilepidida; family Ophiodermatidae; genus Ophioderma; species Ophioderma brevispina. The sequence goes on from JAMKCH010043180.1 coordinate 26,662, forward strand.
AACGAGAGAAGCATTGCAACAAGTTCAAAAATTCAAATATTTCAGTAGAAATCTACCCACCAAAATCTGTTCGGCAAAATATCACCTATATAGGACCTGATATTTTGCGAAACAGATTTCAGAGTACTAAAAATAACTAAATCAACGGTACCCTCGTGCAAACAATCGTGTAAATGAGAGTATTTGACGAAGAAGAAGAAGAAGAGCATTGCACAAGTCAAAACAGCAAAAATATTCCAGTTTAGAAATCTACCAACAAAATCTGTTTCGCAAAATATCACCTCCGATAGAGGAACTGATATTTTGCGAAACGATTTCAAAGAACTAAATAACTACATAAACAGTACCCTCGTGCCACAACAATCGTTTAAAATAGAAAGGGATTTGACGAAGAGAAGCATTGACAAAAGTCAAACTGTCAAAACATCAAATAGGTCAGTAGAAATCTACCAACAAAATCTGTTTTTTCGCAAAATATTCACCTCCAGATAGGAACCTGAGATTTCCTGACGAAACAGATTTCATAAGCACTAAATAACTTACATCAACTGTACCCTCGTGCCAACAATCGTTTTTTTAAATGAAAGGGATTTGACGAAGAATAAGCATTCAAAGTTCAAAACATCAAATAGTTTCAGTATACAATCGTTAACCAAAAAGCATGTTTCGCAAAATATCACCTAATAGGACCTGATTTTTGGCGAAACAGATTTCATAAGTACTAAATAACTACATCAACGGTACCCTCGTTCAAACAATCGTTTAAATGAGAGGTATTTGAACGACGAAGAAGCATTGCAGCAAGTCAAAAAAAACATCAACTATTCAGTAGAATATCTACCAACAAACTCTGTTTCGCAAAATATCACCTCCTATTAGGACCGTGATATTTTGCAAACAGGATGTCCAATGTAAGCACTAAATACACTACAAAATCAAACGGTACCCTCGTGCAAACACCGTTTAAAAGAAAGTATTTGACGACGACGAAGCATTGCAAAAGTCAAACTGTCAAAACATCATTAGTTCAAGTAAAATCTACCACAAAAGCTGTTTCGCAAAATATCACTCCTATATAGACCTATATTTGCGAAACAGATTTCCATAAGCACTAAAAACGACTACATCCACTGTACTTGCCTCGTTTTTCAACAATCGTATTAAAATGAAAGGGATTTAGATCGAAGATAAGCATTGCAAAATTCAAACTGTCGAAACATCAATTGTCAGTAGAATCTACCAACAAAATCTGTTCCAAAATATCACCTCCTATATAGGACCTGATATTTTGCGAACAAGATTTCCATAAGCACTATAACTCATCAACGTCCTCGTGCAAACAATTCGTTTAAATGAAGGGATTTGACAAGAAGAGAATTGACCAAGTCAAAACATCAAATATTACAGTAACAAATCTACCACAAAATCTGTTTTTTTTTTTTTTTTTTTTTTAAAAATCGGAAAATGGCGAATATTTGCGAAACTTTTTCATAGCACTAAATAACTACATCAACTGGACCCTCGTGCAAACAATCGTTTAAATGAAAGGGATTTGACGAAAGAAAGAAGAAGAAGCCTTTGCAAAGTCAAAACATCAAAGATTTCAGTAGAATGTTGCAAATGTTGTAATTAAAAGAGCCGGGGCAAAGACTCAGGTTTCTTTACAGGACAATCCCAATTCTTGAATCAAAAACATCGCACAACTTTAGTTTCAGCTTGATTCAGTGCTATTTTGATTATTGTTGTTCGTCCTGGTTTCAGGCCTTTCTAAAAAACTCCAGAACAAAACACCAGGTCAATGCAAAATAAACTGTTAAGATTGGTACTTGGTCTGGATTCAAGAAACACAGTGGCCAGGACGAAACTCGATTAAATTAGGCTTATAATTTTGAAGATAGGGTCATGCAATTGAAGCTTACCCATATTTCAAATTTATAATAACATTCTCGCCAAAGTATCTGATGATCATTTTATAAAAAAAGTCTCAGAAAGGCATCGCTATAATACCAGGGATAGCCATCTTAATTTTGTGGTTCCTAGGGTTCGGGGCAGTTTTTGGCAGCAAAACTTTTCATCAATTCACTGCAATCAAGGCATGCGTGGAAATACCCTTCCAGGCGCTATTAAATCGCTCAACGGCTACGCCCACTTCAAAAAAAGAAAGGCAAATCTCATCTTGCCATGAAAACAATATCCGAGAGGAGGGAGGAGCGTCTTCCTTGAAATGCTAGTGGGGTATATGTTTTTTGCTTTGTATTTTTATGTCATTTTGTAAGGACCACAATGGAACAGCTCATGTGCTTTTTCAGGGCTATTTATCCTTGTCTTCATAAACATGCGTTTTGTTCTTGTTCCGTTTTATATCATTTTAAATTTTTAATATAGTATGTATTATAGGTATTTTAGTGAATGTAATGGTGTATATGTTGATATGACTGAATAATATGAAAGAATAAAATATGAAATATGGAAATGAAACTACCAACCAAAATCTGTTCGCAAAATATCACCTCCTATAGAGGGACCTGTATTTTGCGAAACAGATTTCATAAGCACTAAATACTACATCAACTGTACCTCGAGCAAACAATCGTTAAAGTGAAAGGGATGTGTTTTTTTTTTTTTTTTTTTTAACGAAGAAGAAGCAGTTGCAAAAGTCAAAACATCAAATATTTCAAGTAGAAATCTACCAACAAAATCTGTGTCGCAAAATATCACCTTATATAGGCCTGCATATTTTGCGAAAAGATTTCAAAGTATATTAACACAATCAAACGGTACCATCGTGCAAACAATCGTTTAAATGAGAGGTATTTGGCGACGAAGAAGACGCATGCACAGTCAAAAATCAAATATTTCAGTAGAAAGACTAACAACAAAATCTGTTTCGACAAAATACATGGTCCTATATAGAGGGTGATATTTTGCGAAACGAATTTCAATGCCAATCAT
>JAMKCH010043181.1:0-12149 GCA_023653785.1 Ophioderma brevispina
ATTAGTACAGTAAACCATAGAGAAGAATTAAACATGTTTGTTACAGTGTACTTCACAAACCAGGATCCAGAAAAATGGGATAGGCAAAGAACTTTCTTGTTGTTGCATTTATTCACCACAGTGAAGCACAAGATTATTAATTCGATTTATCATGGAAAGGAAAATTGTTCCAAAAAGTCTGACTTTGGACATTTAGCCAACCAAGGTGTATCACTTAAAGGTGGTGTTCCGATTTTGTGTATTGTGCTCTCTATGTGATATGAGAGCCGGCACTGTGCACATAACCCCCCAAGTACCGTGGGAAACAAACTTGCGGTTTTGATTGGTAGACGCAATAATGCATGTTGCAAAGCCCTATTCAATACTGTGCTAATAAGTGGTTAACCACTAAAACGGCCGTTTTTTGGTTGATATCCTTGGGAATGAAAGGGATTCGAGGGATCAAAATTTCAGGACGACAATGAGAAAAATACGGCTATTCATCTGATATCAAAATCGATACTACTTTGCCGGGAAATTCAGGGGGTCCAAAGACGATGGGAACATGCACCTGTAAAGTGAAACCTGGTTTTGGTGTGTATTTTTCAATATCCTTTGTTTTGCCTTAGTTAATAGTTAAAAACGAGTTAATTCCAAAACCTTGAGGAATTCTAAACAGTCAAAATCTAACGCACTTGTGGTTGCATTAATCCAACTTAATAACTGGCATGTGTTATACTCATTGGGGCATTTATTTACCCATTTAATCCACCAGAGGTGTGAAAGTCTGTAGTGTAAAGAGGGAATTTGGGAGGGGTGGGCAAAAAAAGTGAAATTGGGGGGGGGGGAAATATCAAAAAAAATATGATGATTTTTAAACCGATTTTGGCCCCCCAAATCGATGAGTTTTTTGCCAAACTGTAATTTTTGGCCCCCAATCGAATTGATTTTGCCCAAAATGCATTTTTTTCTGTTGGCCGGGGGGGGGGGGGGGGGTAATCGGTAATGGGTGGGAATAAAAAAATTGAGAGGGGGGTGGGGGGGGCGGGGGGAATTCCAGTAAGCTACACACACACAAGCACTCAGAAAATCAAGTTCAACTGCAACCTATTATCTTGGTCAAAATATTGTTGGAACACAGTAGCTAAAATGTGCTGGTTTGGTTGAATTAAGATAAGTTTTAAAGTCATTCTGACTGTCTTGAGAAGCTTGGTACCTTACGCAATCCCAAATTTTCCATCATAATCAATGTTTGGTAATATCTTTGATGAGGATAACCAGGAGTTAAATTAGTACTGAACAGGGGGCAGAGGGTGCATTTCAGTGGCGTAACCAGCGGGGGGGCGGGGGGGCAGGGGGGGCAGACTGCCCCCCTGGACAAAATGGGGATGGAGAAGGGGTTAAAATGGGAAGAGAAGAAGGGGAAAAGAAGGGAAGAGAGGGAGAAAGAGAAAGAAAGGGGAAGGAGAAGGGAAAGAGAGAAGGTGAAGGAGAAGAAGAGGAAAAGATAGAAGAAAAGGGGAAAGAGAAGGGAAAAAGGAGAGAAGAAAAGGGACGGAGAAGGGAAAAGAGATGGAGAAGAAGGGGAAGGGAAAGAGAGAAAAGGGAGGGAAAAGGAAGGAGAAGGAGGGAAGGAATAATAATCTTGTGCGGGCGCCCCCAGCTGGAAGTTATGTATGAAGTAGTATTTGGCCCCCCCTACCCCTACCCCCCCGCCACCCCCTTTTCAGATTTCGAACCGACTGGAAAAAAAAGATGGGTCTACCCGGCGAGCCGTAGCGAGCCTTAAAAATTGGGGAAACTTCTGAGTCTTGCCCCTCGGAGGATCAGTCTGGTCGCGTGGTGCATTTTGGTTGAAACAACATTCCAACACAGATGAAAATGAAAAGATTAGAAACTTCAAGGCACTATCAGAGATCCACACAAAAGAGTCAAAATATTTGAATTTTGCAGGAATAGCTTTAAGGTGTTGGCATTATGATTTGGGTTCTAAGGAGTACGCGCAAGCCGACTTTAACAAACTTGGAGATGAGCAAGTGTGCATTCGTTTGCGATTTTAGCGTCGCAAAAATTCACGAGCGATTTCCCCCTCTGCGTTTACGCAAATTTGTAATGCGTTCATAAAATCGCCTCACCTTTCGCACACCCATTTTTTGTTTTGCTGCCTGACATATAGGCGTAAAATAAGATGAGATGCAGCGTCTCTAGTGAAGACGCAAATTTCCCTTTAAAATTTTTTTTTTCAACGATTTTCAGGAAAACTAATACGGTGACACCATTTTTTTATTTCGGTATTTTCAAGTATGCAACTTAGACCTAAACATATGTGAAAATCAGAAAAACAATCGGCCCCTTTGTTATCTTTTTGGGGCACTTTAGTATCAGTGCATCACATTTTCCCATAGAGTTGCGCAGTAAATAATGTTTTTTCCTCAAAAACAAATACGGTAAGCCATTTTTTTTTATTTCAGATTTGTTATCAGCACAAATGAATGTACTATATCAAATTTTAAAGAAATTCTTTGGCCCATTTAAATCATGATGCCAACACCTTAAAGGTGAAGGTTAAGTCTATAGAATTTTCAACCTTTCCAACTGAAAAATCTACAGAAAAGAAAGAAAACAGCAGTGTTCAAAGATTTGATTCTCCATTCAAATATGTGTTGTAGTAAGTGTCTGTACGGACAGTAATGACTAAAATATCCGATTTTGTCTTTATTAGGTTGCTTTTGATCTTATAATTTGCAGGGTATGTTACGATATCTACTTGTTACGAACATGCAGAAATCTGACTTTTTTGGTGATTTTTTCAATTTTTCGATTTAAATAGCAAATCACTGATAGTGCCTTCTACTGTTGACAATAAAATAAGTAAATGAAAAAATCCATGAAAAATGAGTGAGGGGCAATATGACATTTACTAATATTCTTAGAAGTATTGATCTTGTTGGCTGTTTATCAAATTAACATTCATGGGATTAAGCTTTGGTCGAAACCTATTTTACAGATGCTCCTAGTACATAACTCTACCATTCTGTGTGCCGATGATGATAATTACACGTGTAAGGCTAAACTGTTTGATTTAGTGCTGTGATTGATTCTTATTTCACACAAATATGACTGGTCAGGTCACATAAAGAAAAGACCTAAATAAATCAAAATTCATGTGAAATTATAGGTCTTATCATACTTAAGAGTATTGAAGGATCCAGTTTGCTCCCGAAACGGTGTTCTGTGGTGTCTTATTTTTTTTAAAAAAAGGGAACTTGTAACATCTACCAGGGGCCGGTAAATGGAAGTGACAGTAGTGGATGCAGTGTGGTTTTATCGGAGGGGTTTGGGTTCATCTCTCTTAATGAACTTAAAACTGCCTTCAAACCCCCAAATGGTGTCCATACCCCTCCCCCTTATTTTAACCATATTTTATGAATTTCTTTGAGCTTTTTTTTACATTTTTTAAAGGTGCCTCTTCCAATTTTTGTGTTTCGTGATCTCTACTTGGTATGAGAGGCCGGCACTCAGCATACACTTGGTTAACCATTAAAATGGCAGATTTTTGTCTTTATCTTGAGAATGGTTTGGGAGCTGAAATTTCACAACAACAACTAGAAAAATACGGCCTTTCATCTGATATCAAATTTGATACTACTTATGGGGGGGGGGGGGGGGCAAAGGTGATCAAAACAAGCACTTATTTCTAAACTCCAAACAATTTTGCTAGAGACCCTACTGAATGGATGGTATGTACCCCCCCCCCCATTGTTTAGGAAACTAGTGCCTTACCTTCAAGTAAGCATCAGAAAATATATAACATTAATCTTAATTATGACCTTTACTTCAACCAAAATTCTAACTCTAATCCTAACCCTTTAAACCAAACCCTAACTATAAACATAATTCAAGGTTCTAGCTCAAACTCTAACTGTAATTAGCCCTATCCCTAACTCTAACACTTGCTAATGCTAACTCTCAACTCAATACTCTAACTATAACCCTAGCTTTAACCCTCATTCCTAATCCCAAAAGCTTGAAAACGCACTTCAGTGATGTGTTAAACCAGGAAATTGGGGAAAAAATCATCAAAAATCAGATCTGTAATAGTAAAGGTATCGTGTTCATTCCTAATAAAACGCCCGGCTCTAAATAAATGCCCCCATAAGGATTTTTGGATAAAACCAATTTAAGAAAATAATTTAAGTTTATCAAAATCACATGATTTAATGGCCGGGACTGTCATAATCCTAATCATAATCGCTGTTGTCATCAATGCTTTCTGCTTCTGATCCATCACTAATGTTAACTGGTACACGTAGATACACAAAGAGAGGACTGGCACACATAGATACACAAAGAGAGGATCGCCAAACTGTGTTTTTGGTGATTTTTGCAGGGATTTTTGACTTTCCATTTTTGACTGTATGTAATAAACCCCCCCCCCCCCCTTTGAAAAATGCACCGCCCCCGGGGCGTTTATTAGGAACAATACGGAATCCTAAATATCCTAATAACGTGATCAGATCGAAAGCAAGCTAATTAGGATAAAACTGGATATTTCGATAGTCATTACTGTCCTTATGGAGTCTTACTGCAACATAGACACACACAATTGACTGGTGATTCATATTGTCATGTTTCCTTCTAATCAAAGGGGTGCGATCCCAACCACCCCTCCCCCATTCCACAAAAGGTCCAGTTTTTGCTGCATTTTTTGATAAAAAGATCCAAAATTAAGAGACATTTTGACAAGAAAGTCCACTTTTCCCATTATAAAATGTTCAAAAAGTCCAAAAAGGACCATTTCATGGGGGTTAGGTCCACTTTTCCAAAAAAAAAATCCACTTTTTTGAAGTCCCGTACCCCCCCAAATCCTGCATACGGCCCTGGCTGCCACAAAATTTGTTATAGACGCTAATCTATCTAATTACTAACCGAGGTATACCAACGACTTATTCCTTGGCCCTGTCAATACCGGGACTCAAACCTGGGAGCCCTTGGTCTCAAGTCAAGCACGCAGTGTAGAGCTAAAGAGGAATTCCCTGTTAGGTCTATTGACACTATTATGTTTATACCCTTGTGACTTGTTTAGTGGCGTAGCCAGGCATTTTGTTGACATGGGGAACAGAGGTGAAATGTACTGACACGTGTATTTGACTAACAAAAAAATTTTCCAGGCTCGCGGACGATAGCCAGCTTGAACCCAAATTTTTTTAGCATGGCGGGGGGTTTTAGGAAACTAAATCTTCACCAATGCAAAGATACCAATAGGGTAGTAGTCTTGAACAATTAAGCAGTTATTAGTAACCAATTTTCATGAAGCTCTATTATGCACCACGCGCTCAAAAAAAAGCTTACAGCTTTTTAGACAAATGTACCCACGGAACGTTATGTACCGACAAAACACATGTCCCCCTGCCCCCCTGGCTACGCCACTGCTTGTTTTTCAGCCCTGACAAGACCGGGACTCAAACCGGAACCCTTGGTCTCAAATCAAATGCACAGTGAATAAAACTAAAGAGGAATTCCCCATTAAGTCTATTGACACTACATGCTTCTACCTTGTGACAATATATCTTTCAACATGGCTGTTTTCTCTTTGTCAATATTTCATTCGAAAAAAGAAATCCATGAGAATTCTACAAATTTACCTTTCACTTCAATGCTGCTCCTGCGGCAAATTTCAAATATTTTGATGTTTTTAGGTGGCTCACTGATGATGCCTTTGAACCCTAAACTCTAAATCAAAACCATGAAATTAGTGATAAAGCTTACATGAAAGCTCATGAAGGCATTACTTTCCATGGGGATTTGTTCAAAACTTTTGCTGTATCAAGCCAGAAATATGCAATTTTATTAGCTTTAAATAGAGCTCTCGTTTGTTGAATTTGAGCCTGCATAAAAGGCTGATCCAGATATTTCAAAATATAATTTTTGTGTAAATAAAATTAGTCATCTAGAACTAAAGATATTAACCTTAAATGCTCAATTCCAAATTTAGAGATGAATTGGATTTCCATTTTCATGCAGTAAACATTTATGCACAGCACAACATAACAGTGCCATAGGATACAGTGCATAACAAAAATTCTGGATCCGGAATTTTATAACAAAGTTGTGATTTTCTATATGTAGGGCTTCAAATTGAGCTTTGTTATTTCACACAGTGTAAAGTATATGTACAAGCATTATGTAAATACAAAAAAACATGAGTTGTTTGAAAATTGAGTGCACCCTCATTGGAAAATCTCTTCTTCTTCTTAGCGTGTCCACAAGTCATTCGTAATGGCTTGTGGTGGTGTCAGGAGTATTCAACTGTGTAAGCTGATCCGGGGCCCGTGTATCTTGATACTGACGCTCCTAACATCGCCACGCGTTTTTTTGAGACTGGGGCTGATTGGGAACAGTCAGTGGTTACACCCTACTCTATTCGTACACTGACTGCGAAGTACATGTACAAGTTTGTGACTCGCTGTACACGGGACCGACGGCTTAACGTTCCTTCCGAAGGATGGGATGCTTCATGATTCATTTGCCCAATTCATAAGTGACCATGGAGGAGAGCGGTAGTTCTTGTATTAATCAATATCTTCGTATACAGATTAAATCCAGTCCAGAGTTGAGCACCCGAGTAAATCCCAGCAAGTGACCCCACCGGGAATTCGAACCCGGGATTTTTGTTTTGGTTATTTGCGCCACAGGCAGCACCCTAACCACTAAGACCACGCTCTCCCACTAAAATCGCTGAGTCACCTTTAATTGGGTCACTACTATGTGTATGAAATTGATAATTTTCACAGTTGCACTTTAATACTCTTAAATTTACTGGGGATAAGACATTCTTAATTTGATCGTGGTGGAATTTGTAATGATTATCAGACACAACACCAGATTACGGACTCTTAAAACAACTGTTTCAATTTAATTCATAATTAAATCTGTTATTATTCTGATGTTTATTTATTTATTTAACATTTGGCTAAAAATACATCAAGAAATATGTCAAATAAAATCAGATGAAGAACATAAAAATTAAGGTGGTACAGTGGGCTAGCCTGGTGGAGTCAGAAGCAACAAGTCCCCCGCTGTCACCAGAGGGGTGTGACTCCACCAAGCCACTGAGGCCACACAAATACAACACCTTACATGTAAATATTGCACACTACAAGTATTTCCACACTCTGGCCCCTTCCACACACGCGCACACCACACACACAGCACACACATGCTCATACCCCGGACTAGGAAGTGGCCACTGATGGGAAGCAAGAACTTGTCATGAAATACATTATAAAATACAAAATTCATAAAAATTCACGCTATATTGTTATGAGTCCATCTCTCACTACTCAATTTTGAAAATAGCTTTTTGAGTTGTTTTTTTAAAAAGGATTATCTGCCAGTGTTGAGAATGAAATATTAAAAACCAGGCAGGAGAATCAAAATCAATAATGGTCAACATTGGACCGATACATGTAAAGAATATTTTGATCCTGCTTGCCAACATTCTGAGAACCCTACATTTATTGCAACTTTTTTTGGTACAATAGAAACATGTTATTCCAAGTAAGGTCAGCAGCAATTTGAACTCAAAGAAGGCGGAGTCTGTTGACTTTGGAGAGCTGTGTATTTGACACAAAATAGGTTGCAGAAGGTTTATTTTTACGACGTGAGATTCCACATGACTGGCATTTCTGTGATTCCGTTGAAGAGCAATTGTTTTCTGACCACCAATTACGAGTGTACACTCATTTTGAAGTAGGGCAATCTCAGAATCAATCAGTTATTACACGAAATAAAAAGTATCGCTGCGTATGGCCAATTTTTGAATGGAGATGAGATGGAGATCATTGATAAGATATTTTAAATTAGCGGCCCAAGACTTAACCTTGAGGAACGCCCGAGATACTGTAACAAAATCAGACATAAAACCCCGTCAACACGACTCTCTGACACTATTACTAAAACAGGCCCGTCTCCAGGAATTTTTAGTCGGTGGGGTGCGGATTTGCCAGAAGCGGACCTTTTGCGTACCAAAAAAAAAATTTCGGCTCGCTGCGCTCGCCGTAATGACCCAAAATTTTTCACCGTCGACCCAATTCTGAGGAGGGGGGGTGAGTGAAAAAACATTTCGTCGGAAAAATAAAAAAGATAGAAAAAAAAAAAAAAAAAAAAAAAAAAAAAAAAAAAAAAAAAAAAAAAAAAAACAGCGTTGAACAAACACATTATAGTAACACGACAATCGTAATGCGATGGTTAAACGCGGCATAGTCCATGCTTCGTCATTCATATACATGCACCGCGAAACCCTTAAGACAACTTTTACTTGACAACACGACCTTAAACAGGCAAAGCGTACCTTTGTCATTTTGGTGGGGTGCATCGCACCCCCCCTGGCTACGTCCCTGCATATAAAGGAGAGATCCAATTTAGTAGGGGACCTCTGAAGCCAAAAGTACGTTTAGTTTATCCAGAAGAACTACATGAGAGATGGAATCAAAAGCACGGCTATAGTCAACTGAAACAGATCGCCACAGTTAAATTCTACTTGCATTGAATTGTCATTAAGTCCATGCTGCGGGCTGGACCAGCTGCTAATGTTATTTTTGTCAGTTGCTTCAAAAGACACAGCTTTGCCCTGCCTTAGCTGCGTGCTGTTGATTAGTATACAATTGGGGGCTATAGATGTTCTCTGCGTTACCATTATAGATTTATAACCCTTCTCACTCGTTAGATAGAAGTTGCAAATGAATTGATAGCCACATTTCATTTTGGATGAATGGAAGATTAGCAATGATTTAGCTGTCAGCACAGGCAGAGCTCAAAGTTTCGATGAACAAACAAGCTTGGACTCTATTTAGGGAGGGGTCATTATTTACGCCGGGGGGGATTGGGATTTGAGGGGGGAACCGTAAAAATTTTTTGTAATAGAGAGGGGGCAACGTGAATTTGTGATTCAACGAGAGATAGGGAACATGAACTTTTAATGGGGAAATCAGCATGTCAAGGGGGGACGTGGAATTTTTGAACGGAAGCGAGGGGTGAACAAACATTATTTGCCGAAAAAAGTTGAAATCCTCCATTCCCACCTGGCATAATAATGACCGCTCCCTTAGTATGTGTTGTACCCTTGCGGCAGGCAATCATATGTCTGGATAAGCAGATTTACTGAAATTACTCCGAATGATCCTTGAGGCACGAATCATATAGGCTGGTATTCTGAAAGGGAGACTAACTTTAGACCTGGGCTTAAACCAGTTATCCTACAAGTGGACTTTTTTTCTTACAACATTCTCTAAAAGTTGGCTGTAACGGCGAGAAAATTCCTCATGATGTCTGTTCCAGCCCCATCCCTGAGGCATTTTCTCACCGTACATTTAACTGTTCACAGTATTTTGAAGGAAAAAAGGTCTCCCTCTTGTAGGACTAACCCTGGTTTTAAACCCAGGTCTAAAGTTTAGTCTCCCTTTCAGAAACCCAGCCATAGGGTGTCCAGGGACGTTTTTCAAAACGAACTCTAGGAGTCATTATAACCCCCCCCCACATTTATTAAGAATCGTTTCTTCTTCAAAAATTCTCAGAAAGATCATCTTGAAAAATGCATGAACTACACTTTCATCGACATCAATTCACTTCAAATGATCCATGAGGAGTAGGATGACAGGTCAAAGGTCATCCATGGTCACTTGAATAATATGGTTGAAAAATTCTTCTAGAAATAATAGTCAATTTTACGAGTGTTCCTTATTTTCCAAATTTTTTGCAAATTTTTGACATTGCAATTGGTATTTGGCTCAAGGGTGTCGAAAAATAAGGAATTTTATCATTGGAATAAAAAATGGGTACCCAAGCTAGGTCAAGAGTGACTTAGTCCTATTCTAAAAAATCCAATTTTGATATATGGCATTATAATACAAATGCCAATCAATAGTGTGCATCTTTGTCTTTTCTTTTGTCTTTTGTTCAGTTCCAGATGTAACATCGTCACAAAATACTCCATTTTTAATATTTAACATTTTGATTTTTTTTCTATGCAAACCCTGCCTCCAACTTTTTGTGCAGATTTTGAGTTATGTACGATTGCATACTTTCTGGTCTGTTGTCATTGTAATAATTTCTATAACTCAAATACAGGCATATTTTCAACCAAAATCATTATTTTTCTGGTAAATATGTCCAATTTTTAGCCGTGAAAATTTTTACAAATTAAATTGGGGCAAAACTTATACAAATTAACTCTTCTGAGGTTAAAGTTTTCCCTCATTTATTAGGGGTCACCATGCTGTGAAAGGTTGCTAAAGTACATTTCAAAGACTAATCCAGTGAAATTTTTTACCCCCCCCCCCGAGGTCTACCACCTTACATATCTCTTATTGGCTCATTACGTATAAGCATGCCATAACCTCTGATAACCAATCACATAGCCCTTCTATATACGCGGTACAAACCTTAAGTGACAGGAGGAGATTTTGGTTTTTTGAGGATATAAATTTCTTTCAATTGCACTTGATCGGTGACACCTAACGTCGAACTTGAAAGGTTTATTGGGCAAACAAGCACAAAAGAAAACCGCAAAACTTGTTTTGAACTTGCCTGCTATCTGATCGTCGGCCTAGAACCATGCTTTGAATTTCTGTTCGTGCATGACAGAAATTACTAAAAATCATCTTTCTTATTACATTAATAACAGCGTATTCAAAAGCTTATTCACTTCAGGTTGATCTATCTATTGTAAGCATTTCTTCCAAATAATGCAAAAATCCTGGTTAAAAAAAATGGGCACTTTCTCTGGAAATGTCCTCATTCTCTGTAACTTTCTTACCATGTTACCAGGGGGATGGTCTGCTAATGCTAAAGAAGATTTCTTTAAAGGTGTCGTGTTCCTATGCCTTTGGGACCCTCCTGATTTACCCGGAAGTATAAATCGATTTTGATATCAATGAAAGGCCTATTTTCTCATTGTCGTCCTGAATTTGAGCGCCTCAATCCCTTTCATTCCGCAAGATATAAACAAAAAACGCCAAATTAAAAAAAAAAAAAATATTAGCACAGTATTGAATAGGGCCTTTGGCACATGCATTATTGGCTTCTACCATCAAAAACCGCAGTTTGTTTCCCACGGTACTTGATGGTGTGTAGGTGCAAGTGCCGGGTTCTCATATCAAGTAAGAACACATACACTCAATCAGAACAAGCACCTTTAAGTGGGATACTCTTTAAATCATTCTTGACATTGTTAATTTTAATTTTATCACGTATTCAACTTCATTCATAATCACGTGTGCCATGTTAGGAGGGTCCCGTATCATGGATCCACCCGGCCCCAGCTCAGCTTATCTCAGCTGAATAAATCTGACACCACCACACAAGCCATTTCCAATGACTTGTGGACACGCTAAGAAGAAGAATATTCATAATCACAAAGTTTGTCTAACAAGCCATGACGTAACACAATTAGAGTATTATAGTAACTTCATTTCACAATATTTAACAGGGGTGGGGGTACTGGGGGCTGCTGCACCGAATCTGCATCACAAATTAACCTCCACCCATGTCTCGTACCAATTGGGATACCGAATCGCACGTGCGTCCTTATCAAAGGGTTGCCGATCGTAATTGTGATTCATCAAAGAGAGCGCCGCCCAATATTAGGCAGGCCGTGAATGCATTGCAAAGTCAAGTGAATTTTAGATGATGTCATTATACATGCCACTAGACAAGCCTTGAAATATCATACATATTACAATTTAAAAGGGGACCAAGTAATTGCATTTTTAAAGATATGAGCAAGTATAAAAGTGCACTTTGGGGAAATTTAGGATTAAAGGGGTATGACTTGATTGAACAGTTGAGCCGCTGAAAAGTATTTTAACTTTACACCTTGAGATGAATTAAAATTAATATATAATTGGGAAAATGTAGTTTAACGTTATTAAATTTCATTTCAATTAATAAAAAGCTAATTAGGGTTTGGTGCAAAGGGGTTACCCATCAAGCAGGGGCATGCAGTTGATACAGGTTTGAACTGAGACTTTTGAAATAGGTGCTTCAATAGGCATGAGAATTCAGGCTTTTTTGTTGTTCAGTTTTAATTTTGTGTTCAGGCCGTTTTAATGCCATTTAGGTCCATTCATGCTGTATTTCAGGCTTTTGTCAAAGGGAGGGGGCAAGACTCA
>JAMKCH010043182.1:0-24950 GCA_023653785.1 Ophioderma brevispina
CTTTCTGCGTAGCATTTAAACTACCGGAAGGTAATTATTTTGACATAATTATTGTTGAAGCTGTACGTAATATTATAGGCGAAGATAATTCGCAGTTCGGGGATTGATTTACGACGGCGTTTAAATGTCGGGGTTAGCTAAACGACTTGTGATAGATTAACCCGCGGTTTTTTAAACTGTGCGTGTAGCTAACCATAATTTTCGGCCTAACCACCGTTTTATTTTATAACATCGTTGAGAAAGCGGCCCTTGAATTTTATTCAAAGATTTAAATTATGAGTGAAGGAAATATTGGTATTCATTTGGTATATAGTGTATTATAATCTAAATATTAATTCCTTAAACGAAATGACTCTGCACATACCATCTAAAACAACGGTAATAGAAGTAATGATAGTACCTAGTCCCCAATACTAACTATGCCCTGCTACTGGAACCGATTCGTTTTCGCTTTCTTGTTCTTCGTATCTTTTAATGACTGAATCTTTTTAATTGTTTCTTTCTTTTCTTTTTCAGAACCAAATGAATATGTAAGAGTAGTAATGTAGTGTTCGGGGCACTTATCTTCAATCAAAATGTAATCAACAGTCAACACTCCACGGCTAATCACCATAGGATAAAGTAACTTTATAAATGGAATTCGGAACTGACCACAAACATAACGTATGTAGCCTGTTGGTAATGGTACATAATGTACATTTTTCTGCTTAAGTCATTTGTCCTATTATGGAATTAACACGAATTGAGATTACCATCTTGAGTAGATTCCTGAAACCGACCTTAAGATGTGTGGAGTTTTGATGTCTTGATCAAAATCAATGACGTTTCAAAGAAAAAGGACAAGTTGAAAAACATTTATAGAACAATGTCTTCTTAATAATAACAGAACGTTAATTCATACATAGTCAATACATTAGCTATTGGAATCAGAAGTCACATAAGAATTTGAAATAATAAATTATTCATTTCTTTAGTTCGTGAATTTTTTCAGAACAAACAAGGAACGACATGTCAGCGTTCAGAATTATTTATCAAATGGGTATTTAGAAACGCCACCTCTTGGGAAAAAAAAAAATCATAAATGTATTTGTATACTTTCAGTTATATTGTATAATAAGCTATTTAAATAATTACTACAATAATCCGGTCTATCAAAACAATACATTTTTGTAATACAGTGACAGTCATTATTTGAGCATACTTTAAATGAAAACAGAGAATTCTTTAGGCTATAGCTGTATGTGTACCTGTATCAGTTTATTATCTGTGAAGATCTCAAATATATGTTTTTGATAACTATGATAGTACAAATTCATTTAATGTCTTAGCTTTAATAGGTTTAGATACGAGTTTAACATTATGCCAATGCACTTTCAATGCTGTATCGTATGACTCTTGATAATCGTTTACTGCATGTGCAATTTCAGGAGCGGTTTTATTGTAGAATAACTGTACATCTTAAGAGAACAACCAGAAGGCTATATTAAGCAATTTTTTTGATGTGCAAATAATGCGCTGGCATGCTAAGGACCCATTAAAATTTGGCACGTATCTCGTATCACTACAAGCTTACCCACTCTCGTCCTCATGGACAAATGCCAATGCAACATATGGGTGAGGACTTTTCACGTCTTAACAACATACACACGGGCCATGATCGTATCCAGGAAGCAGTGGGCCTTTTCATTCACAAACATTGTTATCACGCCGGTCATTAATTTCACCCAGATTCGAGAATTGTGAAGGCTTGTATTGTACTGTAGATTATAGAAAGCTCTATGTTAAATGTTAAGTTGTACTCTGGTTACATCACTTCAAGAGTAAAGTTAATGGCATTGAGAATGTAATGATATGGGTCATTCAAGAAGCTAAAAGCCCACATCTATAACATCTATAACACATGAGTTAAGTTAGTTTTTGGTTAATATTCACTGGTACAAAATTTTGTTTTATAATTGCAACTCACCAAAACGGTCAAAGTTTAGAATTTGCTGAGGATTCATACTGCTTTAATATTTCAGAATAGTCCTCCGAACAATTATGTCCAGATCTTCGTGTCTCACATTTTTAAACAAAAGTTATTTGCTTCATACGGTGCGTGTCTGGAGTTTGTCTAGTTGAACTTGTTATAGTTGTAGAATGTCTACCAATTGCAGTACAGAAGAAGAGTTATTTTGCGCCTTTATGGATTTTATTACCTTAAGTAGTATGATACTCGATGGTGAAATTTTACGTGATCTACTTCCAATTGTAGTATGATACTGGCACACCTTGTTATGACGTATGGGTACCGCTACTCTCACGTCCATTAAATACTGACATCATCACTATAATTTAAGAGAACTGCCATGATTTTTAAGGAATGTAGAATGGCACGAATCTCTGGTGCCATAATTTGAATTCACACTGAAAGAGTAATATCCAAAAAGGATTTATGTTTTTTCGAATGTTTGTTGTGGTCGCATTACGTGTCATTTCAATCTGAGCATTATTGTTTGGCCTCTTTTTTAAACAAAGAAAAAGACGCCTTAATGTTCTTTCTTTGTTGTAATTAGTTGGCACAGATTCCATGTCGAAGCGATAAGAAAATGATCACCAATACTCTACCATACACTAGTAATTATATATACTACAGCAAGGCATTGTGCAGGAACTATTATCATCGTCACATTCTGGACAAGTTCGACTGAACGTGTACCACGTGACCCAATTCCGACATAACGTGATAAATCGCTTCGCCAGGGAATCGCTTAATGAGTCCTGGCTTACGTATGGGTAACTTGAAATGCTTTTTGTACTTTTTTAAAGTTATTATTATCATAATCAGTACGTTACCTTTTTTATTCAGAAAAAAATAAATAAACATGGCGCAATCTCTTGCCTATTTCTGTGAACACTGCCTGGTGAGAATTCTCTGTTTTATGTATGCTTCAAATAAAATAAAAAAGCTTCGTAAACAAATCTTTATCTCATTATTGCTTCTGTAGTGGATTGATAAATCTGTTAAAAAGGACATTAAGGGAGATTTGGTGGGAATAATTGTGATGTGTGCCCTGAAATTTTACAAGGGCGAGATATTGCATGCACTCAATTCAAACTGCTTAATAACATACAACAAGGAATATAAAAGATCGCTTTAGTTTCACAATAATATCCATATGGTAACGAGAGATCCTAGATAGGGCAAACTACTCTTAATATGAATCGGTTTGGTCAAAGGATCAATATGAGACCATTTTCATTCAAATCCATGCATTTTTTCATTTTGACCCGTGTAGGCCAACAAGTTCACCTTTGACCTTTTTGCTGATAACTCCTGAACGATCCATCCCAGATAGGGCAAACTATACCTTTCCTGAATTCTTACGACTAAAGGAACACAATGATGAGGTTTTTAAGCACACTACCATCAATTTGACAGTTGCCCCTGTGCAAACTTTAATGGCGCCCTCAGGTGGAAATACGACACTGGCAATTTCACAACAAGTTGGAAGTGATTCTCTGCGATGTCCTTAAACCAATAAAACTGAAATATCAATTTTGGCTCAACTTTTGAAGTAGTAATAAAACACCGAAAACCACCCCCTAACTAGGTAATCAGGACATTTTTCGAGCGCATCTTCTATAAAACATTGGGATCACAGCTGTACAAAAAAAGAAGAGTCAATCTTAGGGTCACGCTGGTGTAAAGAAACTGAGTGTCCCCCACGAGAGAGTGTCCAAGCTACCATGTCAACATGTCCGGGATAAACCGTGACAGGGCCGTACGCACGATATATTTTGGGGGAGGTGCGGGACTTCGAAAAAGTGGACCTTTTTGGCAAATGTGGGCCTAACACCCCCCCCCCATGTCCCTTTTTGGATTTTTTTTTTTTTTTTTTTTTTTGAACACAATGATGAGGTTTTTAAGCACACTACCATCAATTTGACAGTTGCCCCTGTGCAAACTTTAATGGCGCCCTCAGGTGGAAATACGACACTGGCAATTTCACAACAAGTTGGAAGTGATTCTCTGCGATGTCCTTAAACCAATAAAACTGAAATATCAATTTTGGCTCAACTTTTGAAGTAGTAATAAAACACCGAAACCCACCCCCTACACAGAGAACCAAAACTCGTTATGTTAGGATCTTTACTAATTATCAATTAGTAGACTCGTTAGTTCAGTCAACTGAACTAGATTTTTTGAACTGAACTAGAATTTTGTGACCGGGCTAGTGTCTCGTAGAAGGCGCTGTACAATTAAAAGACTAGTAGAAACGAGCCTACTACTCAGTTGGAAGTGATCTTACTAATTTAAATCGCAAAACTAGTTCCGGACGTTCTACCAATTGAACCAACTAGTTTTGGTCTACGAATTATTACGTCAGACTAGTGGTATTCTGCTACTTGATCTACTAGTTTTTTTGACGCCAACCTTTCCCGCCACTGTGTTGCCCGTTGCCCGTGTCTTGAAGCACGTCAGCCGTCTCAACAAGAGCTCTGAAAAAATGTCTTAAAGGTGCGTAAATAAGACTAAGTTATATTAGCAGTTTACATGGTTGCAGTAATTGTTGTACTTTTTTTTTTTTTTTTTTTTCCGGGATAAACCGTGACAGGGCCGTACGCAGGATATATTTTGGAGGAGGTGCGGGACTTCGAAAAAGTGGACCTTTTTGGCAAATGTGGGCCTAACACCCCCCCCCTCCATGTCCCCTACACAGGGGTCAAACTTGAAATGTATGTCATATTGTCCGTCTAGTCATAAGAATTTCAAAAATGTATAGTTTGTACCATATATGACCATTGGTTTTGGAGTTATAGGGTAAAACTGACTAAAATGGTAAAAAATCTTAATAAAAAAAAAATAATAAAACAATCTTAATTTGTACAGGGGGCAACATTAAAAGTTAATCTGATCTAATTTTAAATACTTGCAAATTATTGCCTGAGTTAAGAGGACTCCCAAAAAGTATAGTTTTGATTATGTTGAATGTTTACCTTGTTTAAAACAAGGTCAACGCCAATTGGATTATGTTGCCCTATGGCCTATTTTTGTGCATAAAATGATAAATATACACTGCAGATGGTACAACTATTCCTTATTTTGACGAATTAAGCTAGATGAAACAAATTCTATCATTTTTCAACAAATTTGGAGCAACTTCTGATTTTTGCACCCTGTACAAAAGCAATTTAATTTTTTACCATTTTAGCCATTTTTACCCTATAACGCCAAAACCAATTGGTCATAGGATGGTACAAACTATACATTTTTGGAATCCTTAGGACTCGACGGACCAATATGACATACATTTAACATGTGGAGCTTAAAAGTTTGACCCCTGTGTGTAAACTTAAATTGGCCCCCCATTGAAAAAGTGACCCCAAATTTCGAGCGTACTAATACTAGCGTTGCTATATAGGGTCCATACTAACTACCCAAAGTGTCAAACCTTTCTGTAGTGAGGGGTAAAACGATGATGTTTGACCTGGGTCCGAGATGCTCAACTAAGAATCCTTTTGACAAGAGCGTCACATAGATTGCATGTTAACACTTAAGGCACCTTCAGTGATTTGCAAAATCAGAAAATCGAACAATCATCAAAAATCAGATTTTTCTCCATTTTCCTCCACCATCATGGCGTACCAAGTAAAGCAACTACAAACCTACAAAGTAACTAAAAGGATAGAATCGAACTTTAGTCCAATACTGTCAGTATTAAAAAGGGCACTTACTACAAATAACTGAAACGGGGGATCAATCTTTTACTACTGCCGCTTTTTTCTTTGTCTGTACAATATTTCAGTTCCCAAGCAATTAACCAATGGAAATGCTGCCGAATTATTCTTCACTTTTAAGCTAGTTTTGCCAAAATTCAAATAATTTGACTTTCAGGTGAATCATCGATAGTGTCTTTAAGTGCTAAGGTGTTTTCACGCACGTTGGTGCCGAGGGAAAGTCATGGACCCCCCCCCCCCCCACGGGAAAACCTCCTTCCCGGTTGAATTTTTAATGAAACTTGAGTTTCTTTATATCGTCTCAATTTAAGGGCAATTAATTGTTTTCGAAAAACGTCAAAATGAACGAAAAGTACTAGATATTTCACGACACTGCATCAACAAATGCATTTTGGGATACATGTAAATGTTGAATATCTGCTCTAAAGGAACAATTAGCACCAAAGATACCCACATAGTGCATTTTGCCAATCTATATTTTCCTGTGAGTCAGTAACGACGGTGCCATATTTCCATAGGTTTGTACAGGGACGACGAGAAATCCAAACTGCCGATCAAAGGTAAAGGTTGTTAGCATATAAAGGATTAAACTTATTTTTCTTTTGATATCTAGGTTTAGTGACATGTATATGTGCATATCTCAGCAGAATATTGGTGGTTACAATGTTGTTAAAATTTATTTTCAAATCCCACTCCGTTGATGAGGGGGGGGGTTTTAAAGACCTAGAATAATTAGCTAATTAAGGGCTGGGTGGGATTTTAACACTTGAAATCAAAAAGAGGTGTATTCAAATGTCTTGACATCCAAAAAATACCCGTCTAGTTATTTCACGGAAAAGTAGCAACTATACTTAGGTACTTAAGTGAACTTAGGTACTTAAGTGTTAACATGTGCGAAGTAAACAATAACCTTGTAGATGAGGCTATTGGGTACAGTACTGAAAACAAAGAAGCGTATAACAAACAATGGAGAACACAATGACTGATAGGCTTTGGGGGTGGGAACTTCCATTACAGAGAACGCCAATCATGACACTCGTTATGGCCAAGCCCATTAGTTCATTCTTGTATTACGACAAGGGCGATGCTTTGGATAAGCAACGCGTTGCTTTTCCAAGCTTTGCTTTCCAAAGACAACGCGTGCTGAACTCTCAACGCATCGCGTTGCTTTTAAACTAGGAGGTATTATTTGACATAATATGTTGACCGTACGGTAATTAAGCGAAGATATAAGTCAGGTGTCGGTGATTCTATTACGGCCGTTTAAATATATGGTTAGCTAAAAGCACTGTTAATCAATTTACCCAGCGTTTTTAACCTGTCGTTTAGCAACCATAGGTTAGGGCTAACCACCGTTTATTTAAACATAGTTTGAGAATACGGCCTTGGATTTATTCAAAAAGTTTTTTAAATATGATTGTGTAAGGAAGAATTGGATGCAGTGTTTATTTGTGTATTATATCTCAATATTACATCTTAAACGCTGACTGGCAAATAACCAGGCTAAAATGGTAATAGAAGTATGAGAGTCATCGTCATAAAAAGACTTGCCAGCTATGGACGATTCGTTTTTTGTTTCTTCGTATCTTTTATTGAATGATATATGTTAATTGTTTCTTTCTTTTGCAGAACCAAAAAGATATTTAGAGAGTAGTAATGTAGGGTAGGGCCTTATCTTCAATCAAAAAGTTGTTGTACTCAACAGTCAAACACTCAACGGGAAAAGAGAAACATCAGCCATAGGATAAAAGTAACTTTATAAAGGGAATTCGGAAATGGACAAACATAAACTGTATGTAGCCTGTTGTAATGGTAAATTATGTACATTTTTTCTGCTTAATCATTTGTCGATTATTATAACCGGAATTGAGTGAGATTCCATTAACCGATATGAAGATGGTGTTGAAGTTTTAATTTGATTTGTCTTGATCAAAAATCAATGACGTCATAGAAAAGGAAGTTAAAGACATATAAGAAACAAGTCTTCTAATATAACAAGAACTAATTCAGTCATGAATTTTGTTCAGACAAACAAGACGACATGTCAGCGGGTAGAATATTTATCAAATGGGTATTTAGAAACGCCACCTCTGGGGAAAAAAATCAGGAAAATTGTATTTGTTATACGTTACAGTTATATTGTCTTGTCTATTTATAATTAATACAAAATACCGTTCTATCAAAACAATACTTTTGTAATAAAGTGTACAGGCAGATTTGAGCCATAATAATGAAAACAGATTTTAGGCCTATAGCTGATGTGTACAGGATCAGTTATCTGTGAAGATCTAAATATATTGTGTGAAAAATATGTAGTCAATATCAATTTAAGCTTAGCTTTATAGGTTAGATTACGAGGTTAACATTAGGCAATGCACTTATCATGCTGTATCGTATGACTCTTGATAATCGTGTACTGCATGTGCAATTTCAGGAGCGTTGGGTCGAAATAAATGTACATCTTTGAAGAGACAACAAGAAGGATTCTATTAAGCAAGTTTTGTTGATGTCAAAATATGCGCTGCCATGTATGGACACATTAAAATTTGCACGTATCTCGTATACTACAAGCTTATACACTCTCGTGCTCATGGACAGATGCCAATGACACATATGGGTGTGACTTTTCAGTCTTACAACTAACACTGGGTACCATGATTCGTATCCAGGAAGAAGTGCGCAAATTGCACAAAAACATTGGTATCACGCCGGTTTTATATTCACCCAAAGAATAACGAGATTGTGAAGGCTGTATTGTATGTAGGATAGAAAAGCTCTATGTACCTGTTAAGTGTAACTGGTTACATTCACTCACGTATAAAGATTAATGCATTGAGAATGTCAATGATATGGTCATTCAAGAAGCTAAAAGCAAATCTATAACAACTATAACCAGATTTAAGTTAGTCTTTGGTTAATATTCACTGGTTTACCATTGTTTTATAATTGCAACTCACCAAAAACGTCCAAATGTTAGAATTTGATGAGATCATACGGCGTTTAAGATTTCAAGAATAGTTCCGACAAATTAGGGCCATATCTCGGTGTATAAATTTTTAAACACAAGTTATGCTTCATACTGTGCATGTATGGAGTTGGTTCTAGTTGACTTGGTTTAATAATTGGTAAGGAATGATACCAATTGAGTACTATGAAAATGAAAGAGTTAATTGAGCCTGTATGGATTATTATTACAAAGAGGGATGATGATACTCGATGGTGAAATTTGACGTGATCTAATGTCAATTTAGGTATGATATTGGATACCTTATTAAGAGTATGGGTACCGCCACTCTACGCCACTTAAATAATGAATCATCACGATAATGTAGAGAACTGCCATGTTTAAGGATGTAGAATGGCACGAATCTCGTGTGCCCAGACTTGAATTCAAAATGAAAGAGTAATATCCAAAAGCGATTTATGTTTCTCGATGTTTTTGTTGGGTCTCGCATTACGTTGTAATCAATTTGAGCATCATTGTGTGGCTCTTTTGAAACAAGGAAAAAGACGCCTTCTTAACGTTCCTTCTTGTTTGTAATTATTGCACCGATTCAAGTCGAAGCGATGAGAAACATACTCACATACACTAAGGAATATATATACAACAACAAGGCATTGTGCAGGAACTATTATCATCGTCACATTGGACAAGTTCGACCTGAAACGTGTACACGTACCCAACTTCAGACGGTAACTTGATAAGTCGCTTCGCCAGGGAATGATTAATATGCGCGAATCCTGGCTTACGAGTAACTTGAAATGCTTTTTTGTACTTTAAAAATTATTATTACACAATCAGTACGTTATTTTTTTCAGAAAAAAAAGAAATCAAAATTATGGCGCATCTTTGCTTATTTCTATGAACATGCCTGCTGAGGAATCTCTGTATGTATGATTCAAAATAAAATAAAAAAAAGCTTCGTAAACACTCGTGATTCTCATTATTGCTTTTGTGCGGGTATTGGTAAATCTAATTTTTGTAAAAAGGACATTAAGGAGATTTGGTGGGAATAATTGTGATGTGTGCCAGGAAATTTACAGGGGGGCGCGGCCCGGAGAGGAAAAATATTGCATGCACATCAAATTCAAACTGCCTAAATACTACAACAAGGATATAAATAGACGTTAGTGTATCCTAATTTTTTTAATATATGGGTGAACAGAGATCCTAGATAGGACAACACTGCCTTAAAATGAATCGGTTTGGTCAAAAGAATCATATGGACCATTGTCATTCAATTCCTGCATTTTTGCATTTTTGACCCTGTAGGCCAAAAAGTTCACCTCTGACCTTTTTGGTAATAACTACCTGAACGATCCATTAGCCATGAGCTGCCCTAAAGACCCGTTATACACTTGCTCCGTCAGAGATTTGAATGTGATTTGAGTTAACCTATGCCTTAGACTTCGGAAAACCGCAGTTGGAAATTCCAAACCATGGCAAACTCTTGGTCCAGCAGTTTTCAAATGGCGGGCAGGCGGCATTTTGAAAAACCAGAATAATGTCACATTTGCCAGGAATTTATATAAAAATAAAAAGGACAAATGAGGGTCATTTCAACTACATTCCATCCGCTGGAAGTAGTTTAAAGTTCAAGCCTTGACAAACTCTACTTATGACATGTATATTTTCAAATGGAGCCTAGCAGACATTTGAGAAAATTTAAAATGATTTTGTAATTTTGGCACCAGGTCATCTTCAAAGGCAATGGATGTGTCATTTCAATAAATTCTGAACTTTCCATCCAATGGAATGTTTGAAAATATAACATTTAAAGTAAAACCTCTATTTCAAAATGTGTCGGCAGCCATTTTAGACAACATTTCAATGCCCTAATTCGTTCACCAGGTCGGCTACAAAGGGGAACACGTTTTATTTTTTCAGATTCTGGTATTTACAACCGAGTGAAATGGTTACTAAAGCATTACATTTGGTTAATCTTGAATTGTCATCATAAAACAAAATAAAAAATGATATAGAATAAATCAAAATGATATAAAATAATAGAAAATATAAGGTTAAGTATGTGTTTTTTTTGCATAGACCACGGGTTCATTTTCCATTAAAGAACCAAACACATATTATAAATGGTTGATTAAATATGTTAAGTTGCGAGAGACCTTGGACTCCTTGACGTAACTTGACGACTTAAAACCTTTAAGGAAAGAAATCAAAAAAAAAAGGTGGGAGGAAGACCTATTTGGTCGTATCTGGAATAGAGCAAGGTCAAATTCATCATCCAAAACCTTGACCACATCGATACGGTTGGGAACATCCACATAAGAACAAAATCATTAGTCAGCAGCACCTAGACGAGTGGGAGTCCAGTCCATAATTTTATTTTTGATGTCACAATGTCTGCGTTTTGTTCCTATACCAGTTAATTAAGGGTCGGAAGTTTTTACTCCTGAAGCTTGCAGGTGCAAATGTGGTCCTATTGCACCAACAAACATTGCCTTTTGTTAAAAGTGAGACATTTTTGGTAAACATTTGTCACAAGTTACGAGTATCAACTGTCAACAAATAAGAGAATACACATGAACGTGGCGGGAGTCAAACTTTTTTTCAGGGGGGCGTGTGAGGGTGAAATGTTGGGAGTGATTCGTTTTGGGGGGACTCAAAAATTGAGATTTGTAACAAATCTCAAATACAAACAAATAGACCAGTAAAAAATTATAAGACAAAATGATCAAATTAATCACAAAATTGTTATTTATTATGGCTGGGGTTGCAATAGGGCACCCCCCGGCCGCCACCACTTCCATGACTATTTCTAACCCCATAGCATTTCCCCCCTTTCAAAGTATCCTCCCATTTCAGAACTTGGAAACAAGTGCAAAGTAAATTAAGTGGAGAAGTTTGCAAGAAATGGTTATAGAAGCATACGCATTAAATGGTTGGTATCCGATATAACAACAGCGAACCCTACATGATGGTGATTATTATGTCAACAACTTAGATCCAATGATTATTAACACATGGTATCTCCCCAAGTCAATTTCTCTTTGCTCATTGGTTTTGGGAATTTATGTTTAAATAAAGCCAATCAAACAGGCATTGAAAACAAATATTGTTTCATGCTTCAAATTTAAGCAGCACTGGACATTTCACACAAAAAAGAAAATTTCTTCAATTTGCTCACAAATGATTGTCTAGGCCATTGAAAGACTATCTTTTACGCCCAAATAGCCCAAAGCCGATTAGGGACATTAATAAGAGGCTAAAGACATGACAGGTAATTGTAGGATAACTAAGTTTGCCGGACCTAATAAACAAATTGTTCATTAACATAAATATCATAGACTCGTACTCGTACTCATTTAAAAAACCACAGAGGTTGTCACAGTCCAGTCAAACATACAGGATGCAAGGCCGTGGGAATAACTGAGGCGTGGGGTTTCCCTTGTGTTAATGCCCATTTCGTGTTGCCGAATAAATGTCGCCAGAGTCTTTTATTATAAAATCGTGGTAAGGGCGCTCTGATTTGGTATTATCATTTAGGTGAGGGTAATGTATATAAAGCTTTACAATATGAAAAAACTATCAATTTGGGACAAAAATGAGACGCCACTATTTTCAAATGTGACAGGTCTCTTTAAGTATGGACTGCTTTTATCGATTATAAAAGAATAATAGCACAAAATACTGTAATATCAAACCAAAAGTCTGCCTTGTTCACAGCGCTCTACCAACTCATTCATTGGTTCTGATACAAAATAATGTCACATATATAGGCAGAAGTCCATACAAGGATGGGAAATTATCCTTACCTTAAATAAAACAATGGCGGGAATTCACTCTATTAAACACCTTATTTGAGGTCTGCAATTCACCTGACCTAGTTCCAGCTTCTCTAGGTTTGGTTTGGTTATTTTGTGACACCCAGTCAGATATGACTATCTGACACGGCCTATTCGGACTTTATAATTCCGTTTAGCTACGTTTATTGGAGCCAATTGGGATTTATCCCGTAGAATTAGACATGGACGGTACGCTGTATCGCATACATAATCTATCAGTGGTCTTATGTATATTGATCGCTTTGAATAGGCATATTTGCACAATGGCGAATAAACAACAGGACCAGTCGTGATAAAATAGGAATAGGACATGATGTACAGATTGCTCGGTTGTTGTAAAACAAAACCTCCCATTCAAAGTATATAGTTGTCACTTTCTCCCTATGGGAGACTTCGGGAGTTCAACGGAATTCGCAGTAGTTGTGTGTGGTGTGTGTGTGTGGGCGGGGTGGGACATGCCATACTAACAGCAAGTGAATCAAAACAGCATAAACATCTGCAGCGAGAGCATTTTATTTCAAAGACCCCAGACACGTCGTTAGGGCGCTTTACGGTATCGGGACGAAAACAGGGCTGGACGAGACTCGACTCTAAAGCTGAGCAATTCATAATTTAAGAACGAGGGCGTTCCTAATACGGGGATTCCGGAAAAAATATGGGGAAAGCAACACGAATCATTAGAAACGGATTGCCATATAGTTGAAACTAATTGCTAGATAATGTTAGTACGGGTTCATTAACCGCTCTAGATGTCTGTGGTATACCTCGGTCGCATGCGGCCGCGCGTGTGAGAGCGATTCGAACATAGGCGCCATGAGAAAAAATACGCTTCAGTTTACATGAAAACACATAGACTGGTACTCTGACGGCAGAAAGGGAATTGTACGGCAATTACTGTTACTTGTTTGGCATATGTTGAGCAATCAGGCTAGCTTCGCCCTCAGTATCATAATTTGCCTAGCAACTAGAACCCTTGCTACCCGCTGACCTTGCAGCACTTTGAACGTGTTGTTGGGTTGTACACAGTTTCAGGGGGTAAGGGCAGGGCAGATTTATTTGGCATCAATGGTGAACACGCGTACGGCAATACGTAAAAATATCACTCTATAATTAATACCCGTAAACAAAATGCTTGAAAAGCAAAAGTTTTCGTCCTTACCTGTATATGGTTCTTCGCCAGGAAGAAACAAGTCTTGCGACTTATTTATCTATCATCTATAGGGACTTCGGTATGAAGATGGCATCACGTGGATTCCTCACTAAGCAACTCCACTACCGTAGGTTATATCCTCCGGGGATTCACTGTCAAGAGCACCTTAGGGGAGGTGGTTTCACGGCAGTCCCCAAGCTTATTGCACGTGCGAAGGCAGCGACGGAACTTGTAGTTAGGGGCCTCACACCCCCGGTCACGGGGGGGGAATCTCTTTTGTCTGTTTCTCTTTTAATCGACTCCCCCTCTCCATTTGGGGAAGAGTGTCCGCCGAAGGTCGCTCACCCCGAAGACTACCCATGGATACTTATAGACTGCTGGTAACATTCTTATAAAGAGCCAGGTGCTTGTTGATGTCAATTTTGCGTGTCAAGCTGCGTACAACAAGGGGGAACGGACGCCCCGAGGTGCGATCATAGAGTGGGATTTTAGAGGGTGCGGCTCCTGTGGAGCTCTAGGGAAAAAAATCCCTAAATCGGTTTTAATATGCCTGATTGATTCTTCAAAAACCGCTGGAGGAATGCCTTCAATTTTTACCATACGGAATAATTTTAAGCTTTTGTTCTGCGAACTTTTAGTTCGTATGAAGAAATGTGGAGGGAAAAATGCATTTGAAAATTCAATTTTCGTTTGCCATGTCAAAAATCCCTTAGACTGCCAGAACGTTATTTAATTCAAGTCTCATTCTCATGTATTGGGGTCCTACAAACGCCTATCAAAACTCCACGAGGTCGAGTACGAACGTATACAAACGCACAGAGATTACCGCGCTCAGTTGTAAAACAACGTATACCCGACGTATTGACAGGAATAACTGGGTCATATCTACCAGATCTTGCTCAAATGTCCTTTCCAAGACCTGATTGTCATAGTTGGTGCATGTTTTGTGAAATTGACGTATAGGATTCGTTTATGGGTTGACCTTTTGCGAAAAAAAGCTTTCGCACAGTTATGAAGTTATGGCATATTAAGCCGATTAGGGATTTTTTTTTCAATAGCGTCCACAGGGAGCGGACCAACCTCCAAATTCCAACTCTAGTATCGAACATTCAGGCGTCCTTCCCCCTGACTTTTCAGTGTTTTACGGAACATGAAAATGTCTTGAACCGGACAATGGAGATGCAAGCTCGCGCGACACTCAATTTTCCAGGAAGCCCCGCGATTAGGAATCCTGCGGAATGATATTGACAGTCCTTTGGGGTAGGTTCAAACAAATTTTAATGTGTTAGATTAAAGTGGGAAGGTGGGAGAGAAATAACATTAATAGTGATTCGACCATTCCCTTACCTCACATTTATTTACTAGATTCCCGATTAGGATGTGATCGATCAATAAGTTTCAACTCAGGCAGAGCGTCGCTCTGAGTACCACAACCATCTGCACTGACCCACAAACAGGTTGGTGGTTTTATAGACTAGTACACCCCTGGATCCAGGCACAACAGACAACGTCAGTCACCTTTTTTAATAAATCTTTCTATAGACAGGGTGTAGACGGATTCAATGCTTAAAATGCTGATTTAAAACCTGAAAACACAATTTTCAAAATAATTGAAAGAATAAAATGTCAAAACACAATCAGTGTGAAAAAAGCAAGTTTGTCGGTACTTAGCAGACAGCCTTAACCAAAGACCGGAAAAGGATGTGCATACTTCCACAATGCCTTTTCCAACTACTTCTTTACACTGTAGCACAGGACTTGATTACGAAAATACTCCTCTTGCAGGATTAGAATGAGCTCGCTAGCTATGAGATGGTGTGGCATTAGTCAATAGTATATCAGAAAAAATGCATTTGAAGCAGCTTAGAAATCCTCCGTTGTATTTAAAATGGGTCGACCTTTTCTTTTTAGACCGGAGTCTGTTCGGACAAGACTAGAACACCCAAAACTTAATGTGCATTTCTAATAAAATTCACTCACTATTAAAGTGACGATTTAAGGTTATAATGTAGTGCATTTTTCCAGGTTTACATGAGGTGTGATATAACAAAAGGTTTAGGTGAGTGAAAAAGTAGTTGGCATGTTTTAAAATTTTAAAATCATTCACTTGGAATAAAATGTAAGAGATTTAATGAAAAGGCGAATATTTGCTTGCAGTTGATCTAGTGCGGAAATTATGACACTTGCATTTTTCAAGATGGGCCGTGGCAGCCATTTTTGAAAAGATATGTCGTCATAGAGTTACTGCAGGTTTTAAGTTTTTCAAAAACCATTCCAGGGGTTGCAAGTCAGATGAGGAAATCGCACCTCATTTACCTGGCATGTGTGGTCCCAATTACGCGCATTTTATGTTGTCATCGTCTGCTTATTGCGAATGGGGGAGCAGCAGCGATATATGTCAAGCGTTGGAGCCACACGTCACTGTTGATTGGTTGGGTTGAGAATCTTGTTCAACGGTGGGACGAAGGTAGGCACTCATGAGAATGTGATCGCAGTCTGTGATGGAGTCGAGCCACATTGGCAGGCTTGGCGATGGGCTTAGCAGCCTGCCCATCGGTGGCAATGTATGAAGCGCCCGATCCTGGCCGAATCCGGTTTAAAGGGATCCATCCGTGCTTGGGAGATTCCTGCCAGTGGTAGTCTGCATTAGGTTGTAATAGAGAGTTGATCTGGTCTTGGGGATCTAGCAAGGCAGTATCATTGTCTGAAGATGTTGAAAGGGGATGGAGAGAGTGTAGCAGCGTGTCGGCAGAAAGGGTCGGCGAGAGAGCCGTCTATGTCTACAGAGTTGGTGTAATTCTTTGACAGTGTATGCAGCAGGTGATTGTTGTCCAGCAGGGCCTTATTAATGTTTATGCATGTGGTGTATCTCCGAAGTACGCAGCGGGCAAAAAGCTGACAAGCACTGGTAGGAATTCAGATGGAGTAGGAAGGAGGCAGCAGTGATGGTCTCAGGTCTCGTTGGGTACTGTGCCCAGCTTCTTTGTGGGAGAGATGTTGCACCATGCTGGGGCGGCATATTCAGAGTGCTGTAGACAAAAGCCAAGGCAGTACTGTGGTGCGTAG
Source organism: Ophioderma brevispina (assembly GCA_023653785.1). Taxonomy (NCBI): domain Eukaryota; kingdom Metazoa; phylum Echinodermata; class Ophiuroidea; order Amphilepidida; family Ophiodermatidae; genus Ophioderma; species Ophioderma brevispina. The sequence continues at coordinate 16,742 of JAMKCH010043182.1, forward strand.
GGTCGTTTGGCTGGCACCACAATGAAGATCCAGCAAGCGGCACAGGAGGTTATTACTCGAAGATACCTGGCGCATACGGATCGAGGTGCTGCGTAAGGAAGCTGCCGGTCAAAGCTTCACTCCCAAGTAAGGTTGTGTAGGATTGTATGACAGAGGCGCTCCATCGAGTTGATTTGAAGTGGCGATTGAGGCCTCTTGGTGTTGAGGTGGAAGCAGTTAGAGCGGTGGTCTTTGGCTTCGCTCAGCTTCAGTCTCCAGGTCTTGAGATATGCTTGCACGTAGGACATGTCTGTAGTAATTGTGCTTTCTATAGCAGTTGCTGTCAGAGTGGAGGAGGGCAAGATAGGCGGCGTAGCCCATATTGTCTAGATGTGTTTGAGGTGGTAAATCGATGAATTATACAAGTTAAACAGCATAGGAGCCAGTTAAGATCCTTGTGGTACTCCGTTCTCAGACGACGCAGACGATACTCGACCATCAATGGCTTGGAGAATAAAAGCGAGGTTGCAAGCAATGTTACATATAAATTGTAAAAGGTTGACGATCCGGAGGAGATGGTACGTGCAAGAAGCTGGAGGTGTGAGGCCCTGTATGCCCACGGTTGTCGTATATGCTGCAGGAGTCCACGCAAGATGACGCCTGCATGACGGGGCTTTACAAAGCTTTCTCAATATTTATTATTTGTAAGTTTTACAATCTGAGGGACAGTGCTCGGCCACGGCGAAAATCATGATGTTCGTAATGCAGGAGGGATCGACGACGGGCTCCAGCGGGTCCAGGATCATCCTCTCAATGAGTTTGAAGGAGACACACAGTAGTGATATTGGCGGTAGTTCTTAGGTGTCGACAGGCTTGTTTGGTTTGAGGAGTGCGATGTTGATATGGATGGATTGAAGTAGCTCATCCTCCATATTCTTGGGTAGGAACTGGTTGGTAAGGCAACATGTGTAGAATCCTGGAGCCAATCTAGACTCGTGGGAAACATTGCATCAGAAAACCTGCTGGTATATGATCAGGGCCATGGGCCTTTCCACTTTTTAGTTGGCTAATAGCAGAGGTAAGCTCTTCTAATGAAGAGGAGGTTTGTGAAATGAACGTCCACGCCGGGGGCTCGACGAAGTTTGGGAGCTCTTTTTGACAGAGCGAGTGGGATCTTATCAATGGTTCTTTAAACGACCATTTGCGAGGAGTTGCTCAGCAAACTGATTGGCAGTCACTGGACATTCGATGGTTTGGAAAATTATGCCGGTGAGTCGGTTATAGGTCTTCCAGGCCTTCTGTTGGAGTGGGTGAAGTCGATTCTTTGGACCGTCTACTCCCAGCGCTCACGGCCCGTTTAATGTCCAAGCCAGTTTTGTTAGATCTGAAAGCCTTGGATGAGCTTCTCCCCGGGGTCCAGGATTCAGGAATCACTACGAGTGTTCACATCCTCATCCCAAGATGGGATAAAACTGCGACGGCAGCCACGGGGGCTGTCTTCTTTGCTTATATTATTAAAAGAGTGAACACGTTCTGTGTAAGAATGTTCCAGGTTGGAGGAGGTTGGTGTCGGGAGGTTGGGCACTCTTCTGAATTTCCACCAGGTTCTTGAACTGCCAGTCTGCCTTGCGGAGAAGTTCAACCTTTCATGGGAATTTGTGTACAGGCTTCGCAAGGCTCTCTGAGTGATTCAGTGAGGGTCTGTGTTGGGACTTCGGCAAAAGCGGGTCGAGACAGTTACGATGGATGGAGATGGTTGTCCAGGTTTGCAAAAAGCAAGGATCAGGGTTTGTAGACGTATCCACCTTTCAGAATTGAAAGTGTCTGGTTGCTGGGTCGTGTAGAAGTTGTACCCAGGATTTTGAGGCCCAGTCCTCTAGGGGTATAGCGCCATAAGGGTTGGTTTCCTGTAACCCAAGGCTAGCTATGGCTAGTAAGGTCGCCAGCGTAAATGCAGGATGCTGCCCCATAAGTTGGTTAGAGAGGAGTCTGCTGGAGCCGATGGTAGGTGGCTTGTAGACATTGGTGAATGAAACACCTGCAATTTGGCGTTGCCTATTCCAGGGCTGGAGCTGCAGGAGAGAGGAGATGGTTGCAAATGTTTCCATGGGAAGAGTTATAGCCAAAGGTGGCAATCGTGGGTTAGCGCTCTCGGTTGTGTGCAGCTACGGTGTAGCCGCAGCTTTTTCAGATGGAACTGTCGTACGTGTGTCTCTTGGAGGCGAAATTTTTTGCGTGACGTGAGTATGTGTGAGGTGTTCGATAGTGTTTATCTTTGCCCTAGGGAGCATTCCACGTTTAGTTGGAAGCACTGAGGAGTGATGCATTCTGACTTGACATCCGGTGGTGCCCGCCCTAATAAGGGCACGTGTGCCCGACTGGCACAGATAGTGTCATCTGGTGGGCATGATTTAAAGACAATGAGATAAAAAAAGACAACAGTGAATTTAAAAAGACAGTGATTTTAAAAAAAGACAACAGATGTTAGCGTAGCCTCAGTTGATTTTCATTCGGCCTGAAAATGATCAGTTACCGGGTTCACCACGAAGGAGGTTGGATAATCTTGAACCCCATGTTCTGACGGAAGCATGGTTTTTTCCCATAATACCGCTGGCAACCATTTTGAAAAATATATGGCATAATACTACACACACATTTGTCCCAGGTTTTAAAATTTTAAAACCACTCATTGAATTATAATTATGTCCAGAATTTAAGTGAAAAAGACACCTCATTTGCCTTTTTCCGCTGATATATTCCTGCCATATGACATTGTATGTGGTTTTCAAAAGGCCGCCGGTGTCCCTTTTGAAAAAAAAATTGCTGTACCAAGAGTTTGCCCGGGTTTGGAATTTTCCCACCTGCAGGGTTTGGAAGTCCTATGCATATAGTAACTCAAATCACATTCAATTCTCATGACGAGCAAGTGTAAAAAATACGGGCTGTAGGGCAGCTCAAGGACTAAGTGCTATAGCATCATTGAAAACCTTGGGTTACAATGGGTCATAACTGTGGGCGAATTTGTACAATTTGAAAACCTTGGGTGCGATGGTCATAACAGTTGTTTAGAACATTAAAACCTTGGGTGCGATGGTTAAAACAGTACTAACACATTGAAAACCTTGGGCGCGATGGTGACCACAGTCCTAGAACATTGAAAACATTGGGTGCGATGGTAAAAACAGTGCTATCAAATTGAAAACCGTGGGTGCAATGGTGCAAACAGTGCTAGCACATGAAAACCTTGGTGCTATGGTCATACCAGTGCTAACACATTGAAAACCTTGGGTGTCAATGGTCATAACAGTGCTACACATTGAAAACCTTGGGTGCAATGGTCATAACATGCTAGCAACATTGAAAACCTTGGGTGCGATGGTCATAACCGTGCTAGCACATTGAAAACTTGGGTGCAAGGGTTCCATAACAGTGCTAGCACATTCAAACCTTGGTGCGTTGTCATAATGGTGCCTATCCACTTGAACACCTTTGGTGCGATTGATGAAACATGCTAGCACATGAAACCTTGGGTGTCGGATGGTCGTAATGGTGGCAGCCGCATTGAAAACATTGGTGCGATGGTCATACCAACTGCTAGCACATTGGAAACCTTGGGTGCGATGGTTATAACAGTGCTAGAACATTGAAAACATTGGGTGCGATGGTGAAAACGTGCTAGCACATTCAAAACATTGGTGCGATGGTGACATCAGTGCCGGCACATTAAAACATTGGGGCGATGGTACAACAGTGCTTAGCAAATTAAAAACCGTGGGTGCAATGTTGATAACAGTGCTAGCACATGAAAACCGTGGGTGCGATGTTTCATAACAGTGCTACACATTGAAAACCTGTGGGGGCAATGGTCATAACCGTGCTAGCACATTGAAAACCTTTGGTGCAAATGGTCATAACAGTGCTAGTACACTTGAAAACCTTGGGTGCAATGGTCATAACAGTACTAGAACATTGAAAACCTGGGTGCGATGGTCAAATAATGGTGCTAGCAATTGAAAACCTTGGGTGCGATGGAGGAAACAGTGGCGAGCACATTGAAAACCTTGGGTGCGATGGTCGTAATGGTGCTAGAACATTGAAAACATTGGGTGCGATGGTCATAACACTGCTAGCACACATTGAAAACCTTGGTGCGATTGTCATAACAGTGCTAGCACTTTGAACCCGTGGGTGCAATGGTCCCATAACCGTGGCTAGCACCTTGAAAACCCCTTGGGTGCGATGGTCATAACATTGCTATCGCCATTGAAAACCTTGGGTGCGATGGTCATAACAGTGCGAGCACAATTTTTAAAAAAACAAAAAAAAACCCTTGGGTGGCGATGGTCCACAACACTGCTAGCAACATTGAAAACCTTTGGGTGGCAATGGTCATAACAGTGCTAGAACATTGAAAACATTGGGTGTGATGGTCATAATGGTGATAACACATTGAAAACCTGGGTGCGCTTTGGAATACTAATTCATTGCACATTGAACCCAGGATGCATTGTCACCACACTGCTAGAAACATTGAAAACCTTTGGTGCAATGGTAATTAACAGTCAATTATCAACATCTTGGGTGCGATTTTGAAAACAGTGCTAGCACATCAAACACCTCCCAGATAGGGCAAACCTCTACCTTTCCCTGATCCTTACTACTAAGGACCAATGATGATGTGTTAAGCACACTACATTAATTTGCATTTGACCCTTTACAAATTTTAACTGACGCCCTCAGGTGTAAATACGACACTGGCAATTTTCCACAAGTTTCCTAGAAAAGTCCATCAAAAATCAGTTGTTTGCATATAGGTAACAAGTAAAGCAATGCTAACCTACCCTACAAGTGCTAGGACTGAAAGTAACCTAATAAGGATAGAATCGAACGTTTTAGTCATACTGGTCCATTTGGGCGCTTACTACAACACGTTCTGATGGGGATTCATATCTTTTAATACTGCCATTTCCTTCTTTTCTGTCAATATTTCAGTTCCAAGCAAATAACACAAACATTCCTACAGACTTACTTCACTTTTAACCTATTTTGCCAAATTTCAAATATTTTGATTCTTTGATTGAATCACTATTGGTTTTTTTTTCTTTAATGTTCTAAGGTGTTTTTCACTCATTTGGTGCCTGGGGGAGTCCATGGACCCCCCCCCCACAAACCCGTTTCCCGGTTGCATTTTTTAAATGAAACTTACAGCACATAGTACATGGGGAAATGTATGGAATGTTTTGGTTTAGTTTTTTTTCATAATACAATTTTTGACACCAATGTTTTTCCAATACAGAATTTCATGGAGAATCTGAAATCATTGGGTGTCATTTTTAAATGTGTTCTTGGGGTTTTTTATGGGGGGAAAATTGTACAGGGTAAACATAAAAGTGTTTAAATTGTTTTTAAAATTTTATACCATTCTGTTTTCGGCTGCCTCAGAAGGTTCTAAAAAGGTATAGTTGCCATATTTACGACCTATTGTTTTAGTAAAATATGCTCAAGAAAAGTTCCAAGTCCATTATTTAATGAATAGTCCGATTTTGTTGAAACCGTGGTTTAAAATCGTTCAATGGGTCAGACTAAATAGAAAAATGTATATAGATTCTGTGTTCACCTTCAAAGTGAGACTTTTAGAGCTAATTAGGTCTCCCATATACCCTTGTGGACCATGGCCATATTTGCCCCTTAATTATTATAAAAACGTCCATTGACCAACACGACATTTATATTGTTTCGGCTTCCTACTAGTAAGACGAACAATTTGGCACCGTTTTAGAACAAACCGATGAATCTGAAATTTTACCCCCATTGACCTTGAACCCGTTGTTTACCCTTGTAACTCTTGTCTATAACACTCAGGAGGGCAAACTATCCTTTCTGTAATCCTTGAAAGGCCTGAACATGAGGTAAACTTTAAACCATTTTGCTCCCTTATTATATTTTCCCCCTGTATAAACCAATTGTAAACCTTGCCCCCTAGAATTCATCCAAGAACACATTTAAAAATGACACCCATGATTTTTGGAATCCTCATACAATTGTTTGATTTAGAAAAACCTTGGTTGCAAGATTATATATGAAATTTTCACAAATCCGTTTCCCCATGTCCTACACATGAGGGGTCATAAGACATCACCAAAGCTGAAATAACATTGCGTTTCGTTTATATCGTCTTCAAATTAAGGGCATTCATTGTTTTCGGGAAATGCGTCAAAATTGAACGAAAAGTACAAGATACATTTCACGACCCTGCATCAACACAGTAACAATTTTGGAATACTTGTAAATGTTTGATATCTGCTCTAAAGGAACCAATTAGATAAATATACCGAAATCGTTCCCCCCCCCTATTTTTGACATGCAAGTCAGTAACTACGGTCCATATTCCCATAGGTTTTTACAGTTACGACGCAAAGTCAATTGCGTCAAATGAAACTGCTGTAGCATATAGAGGGTAACTGACTTTTCTTTGAATATTTAATTATTTGTTACATGTATATGTAATGTTTTTTGGTTTTTTAAATATTTGTTGTTACAGGTGTGTTAAAATTTTTTTCAAAATCACACTCCCATTGGTTGCTGGGGGGGTCTTAAGGACCCAGCTAATTAGCTTAATTAAGGGCTGGGTTGATTTTAGCGCTTTTGATATCAAAAGATGTGTATTCAAATGTTCTGACAAGTACCAAAATACCCGTCTAGTTATTTCACGGAAAAGTAGAAAAAAAACGCGAAACAAATCTTGGGCCCTAAGCGGCCCCCCCCCCCCCCAGGGTACTTAAGTGTTAAACATGTGGAGTAAACCGTAACTATTTAGACGAGCTATTGGGTACGTACTGAAAACAAATGAAGCATAAACAAACAATGGATAACACAATAGAATGATAGCGGGTGGGAGTGGGACTCTCCCATTAACAGAGCGCAATTCCGTACACTAGTTTATGGCAAGGCCATAATGGTCTTTACGTATTACGGCAAGGCTTGCATTTTGATACAACGCTTTGCTTTCCCAAGACAGCAACGCGTAACTGACATTAAATAAGCTTTGCAGTAATGAAAGCAACTCCCTTGCTTTGGAAAGCAAAGCGTTTGCCCAAGAGCCTTTTGTTTCACTTGACGGGCTAAAGCAACGCGTTTGCTTTGGAAAGCAACGCTTTGCTTTCGAAAGCAACGCGTTTGCCGCAATACGTAAAGAATCTATATAAATGACTTCCCTAAAACCGTGTCCTTTTTCACACTTATGTATAATGATGGCTACACTGTTAAAAATGTCTTTAAAAAACTCTTTAAAAAAAAAACGTCGTTTTGACTGGTAGTCAGGACTCAAACGTGCAAATAACTGTAAAAGGGACTCGAAACGTCCAAATAACAGTAAAAACTGTTATTACCTGTTGTGAGCCCCAGCTGTAGTCAAACGCCCGTTATTTTAATGGACATTTTCACAGTATGTTTCCTAAGCTAAATAGAAAACATATAAAACAAATAAGCTGTAGCTGGTTTTAGGAAGTTTTTCTGATGTTGTGAGGAGCGCAATATCGAAAGTCCACAAATTTCCCCCTTTTTTTTTTTTAAAGTAATATTCTTTACATTGTGAGTTTGTAATTGATTAGAAAATATTGCAATTGTAAATGTTCAAATGTATACCAACGTTGTGTCTTGTCGTTAGGAATCAAAAGGTACAGTTTGTCCCCGGCTTATTAACTACATGTATATGGTAGGTCATATTAGGGGTAAAAGGTTGAGACTGTATATGTTCGATTGATTTAAAACATAATGCAACAAATTATTGGTTTCATTGTGTATTAACAGAAAAGATAGTCACAATATTTCGAAGATATAGATGTTAGTGAATGACAATATGTTTTCCATAATATGAAACTGTACAACAGCACGATATTTTACCCCACGATGACCATGACAATGGTCATGTATGCCTTAAACTACATGTCAAAAGTAAGCAAACGAATACATTGTTCTTAATTCATTGTTGACTAGAACAATACGAAAGTCCCATGATTTAGCTCAATTTGAAATCATTTTAAAATTTTATCCCATTATCAAACTTTTACCCTCTTATTCCTCAATTAGAACAAAGGGAAATATATGTTGCTCTTGCACAACATTAGGAGGAAACTATCCTAAAATATCAGCGAATTTTATTTTTTCCCCCTCTGGTTAAAGTTTCCGGGACTGGGAGAAGGTTTTCTACACTATGCCAAGTGGGCCTAAT
>JAMKCH010043183.1:0-131091 GCA_023653785.1 Ophioderma brevispina
TTGTCTCCCGAAGGGGGGTGGGTGTATTTTGGCAGCCATTTTAAAAAGCGCCCTCACCGTTTAAACCAGGGTGGGAATTTTTGCAGACAACCCTGAATTCAGTGCTTATGGTATAAGCTCAAAAATGGTTTCTCCAAAAATCCCCGGGGGAAGGGGGTGCAGGGGGGTCATGGTAGCCCGTAGTCTATGGACTTATGGGATGTCCCCTTGAAATGAACCACGTTGGTTGGAATCAACAGAAATGTTAAATTATGAATATTTATCAGGTCATTACCAGAAGCTGACCTTTACAGTGATGAGTCATTTTAAAGGGGCATTCTAAAACTTCTTTGTACAGCGTGATTGGATTGGACGTAGCAAACTCCACAGCCCGCATACTTCGCAAAGTTAATCATAAGTGTACGTGAAAATGGAAGCGATTTTTTTCTCAAAACGTCAGATTGCAAATAGGCACTCATGCTATTCTGAATAATCATTAAAGAAAAATTATTATAAAGCACCGTGTCTTTTTATGCCGATGACTGAAATTCATTGTTCAAATATAACGCTATCCAGTTATTTTTACGCATTTGTGGACGGCTGTCCGTAAGAGTGGTACAACAATTCGCCCAATCATAAGTTGTCTTTCATGGGAGGTTTGATAGTGCTTGCGTAGATATTCTGGAAACGTAGATGATGACAAGTTGCAATGAATGTATGCAATGCATGAATGGGTGTAACAGCCGAGAAATTTAATATCGGAAACTTCCGTCGAATCGTGATTGGGAAGGGAAATGATCGCAAAACACACGCATGTAGTTTGTATCTTAATGCAGTATTTCAATTCCAAAAACGGGCGACGCCGGGGCTTTTGATCGTAAGTTCGGCCACAAGCACAAAGCCAAACGGCAGAGGGAAAGGGCCAATGTTGTTAAAATCTCCGTGAAACAACAGCGAGGACGTACGGGTGAGTACACACTGCACTGGCATGGACTGGCGAGCTCTGAGCTACGTATAGAACGGCAATTGAACAATTCGCAGTTCAAACATTTATAAAAACAACGCAATTGTACGACTCGTGATTACATGTGAAGTGGTGGATGTTTCTAGTATACATGAATGTTACCCTAACTAGAATAAATCAAAATTTCAAAATAATTTCATAAATAACAAATTGGTGTTCTGTTAATATGACATGTCAACCACACTCTCAGATTAGAAATAGTGAAGATTTTTGAAGAAAAAGACTTGGAAAAGCAAGCCTTACGTATACAGGGACCTTTAAGTCTTTTTTGACATTGGTGGTCGGCACGTAAATGTGAAATGCATGAAAACGCCGTAGCAATCAAGCAACTGTATTCAGTATGGACTGTCGGACGCCAGTGCGCGTCGGAAGTCAATTACAATAAGAAAACTAATGGCCGACAGTTATTTAGTCAGCACTACTTGTAAGTGTTATTTAATCTCCGCAATTCTGTTTCTTTGATGAAATAAATATTAAGTCTGTATTTTGGAGATATTCTTGTCGGGGTTGTGCTACACGATTTTGACTTATGTAATGTCGTTCATACTAGAAATGGGGGATTCGTAAATGTGAAATGCAAAGATTGATCTGACATGACCGGATTTCAGTATGACTCTGTTGTACATACCTCTACTTACCATTCAAATTGCCGCCGGAAAAAAAGGAAGCAGAAGTGTTGCTACTTCCCCGACCCATTGCAGTTTGGGAGTGCGAGTTGCCAAATGCGTAAAATTTTTCACCTACTGCACGTCACAAAATGTTGTTTCGATGGTGCATGTGTAACAAGCCTATGGCTCTTCCCAGTGTATAATTTAAATCGGCCGGACAATGCCAATTTGCGCTGGTAACAGATAACAAAAACGAAAACGAGTTGTAGACATTGAGCATAGATAATGTTCTGACTCGCGAGGTCAAATTCCCATTTGCAAACAATATTAGAACTTCGGAGTGTTGCATTACTACTGTGTTAAAAAGGTCACACTGTCTAGCAACTACCACAAAGCGGACCACGTGGCAACGCTATCGTGACGCCATTTTGGGAAAAGGAGAATATTTTATTATGATCTTGGCTTGCTTAACTATTCACAAACTTAAATGCCTGACGATGTTAATTAATGTCTAGGATACCATTTATATTCGATGATGCCATTGGGCGAAATCAACCGACGAGTGTATTTTCGGGGTAAGTTGCCATTACGGCTTTCATGGGCTGGGCGGTTAAATATACCAACAGTATGCTGTAAATTACGCTGGGCCCTGTGCCTTGGGTTTCGGCTTATGGTCAGTGAGCAGCTGAGCCACCATAGTCGCAAGGAACCAGCGTAGCTGTAAATGCAAAATGTGATCAATTGAGCAAGCAAGTGGAATACTGCAATGAGTTAATCTTGATCAATACTAGGCCCCCAAATGATTTCCCGTGAACAATTTATTGCGAGGGGTCGAGGGGATAGTGAATCAAGATTTTCTTTCTGGCCTTGTCCACCACCAAGGATGTGAATTAAAAATTGGCGTATTGTCGCCCTTTTCCTTCGATATACGTCAGCTTTTATCAGCTACAGCTCCATTTTTTATTTTATACAACAGCACCAAAATCAAATTGAAAAATAAAGGTTAAAAAAGAGGTGGTTCGAGATATGTCAAGGGTTTTCTGGAGCCAACGGCAGCCAAAGCTAGCAAGTACACTGGACTACCACCGCAGGAGTGAAAGGGCTGGTCTAGCCGAGGCAGGGTCTGAAAGAGGGGTGGGGTAAAGTAGTGAAGTAGTATTCCAATGATTGTAACCTAAGGTCTGCTAATTTATCACGGGACATTATCGTATCTATGACCTGAGGGACAACAGTGGTCGTTAGTTTCGAATCCATTTAACAGTGTGGTGTGAAAAAAGTGATGTCTCACAACTCAAAATGACCGCTTGTGGACGTACTTACGCATTGCTCTGATCTAAAAAATCAGCTACGGAAGTGTTCTTGAGTATGCTAGTTTTCCTTGTGCATATTCGATGTCAAAATCTTCTTTTTATGACGTGTTAGTGTTCATTAATTTAACATTTTTGTCGATATTCCGTGTAGTGCGTGAATAAATCTGCCACTTTATAATGTCCACATGTACGCATGCGCTTTGACCCAAGACTTATTCGATGTATGCATTGACTATGGATCGATTATTCATGACAGCTAGGCATCGTCGTCTCTATTCCAATCATTGTTACAACAAGACGTTATCCAATTTAGCGCGCGATATATGTCGGTCTCATCAAGCATGTCAAGAGACTAATGTTTGTTATGGTGCCAAAAGAACTGTTCCCACCACTGACCTTTACATCTTGACAATTTGAACCCATGCAATTTGATTGAGATTTAGACTGAAAACGTAAGTTCGCATACCTGCTAAAAATCACGAAAATTTTGATCATTTAGTGTGAGTCAGTGAAAATACAGTCCAACAGTATTGTAGAGTATGTCAAGATAAAGGGAGCAACGGCGGGTTAATTCGGACATTTTGGAGTGATTTGGGGAGCTTTATAAATTGAAAACACTTAAAAGGATGAAAACAGTACAGGATTTGGCATGACTTCGGTGCGTTAAAAGTTAATAACAGAAGTGAATGTTACAAGCAAACACGAAGTCATGCTCCCCAGCGGGACTAGTGAAGTATTGCAGTGTTTTTTTCGGAAGTTCTTTCGAATTTATAGTACTGGACAGTTTTGGCGGGGAGGGAGTCCGGGCCTCTATTAAAATAGTCCAGCTCTCGTTTTGATGGGGGAAAGAAAAATAAACAGTGTTTACTCCTATATTTAGTTTAATTACACACACACACACCCTCACACACACACACACACACAGATACAACACATACACACACACAATGTTTGTTTACATACCACACACGCATACAGTAATATACACACCCACACACCATTTATAATTTATAATAGCATATAGGCCTATAAAAAACTCAGCTGACTTTTGTTCAACCTGTTCACGCCAATGAGGCAACTTAAACATTTTCTTTCGGCTTTAGAAAAATAGTTGTAGCCTAAACATCTGTGAATGATCGCTTAATATATAGCTCATTATCGATGACGTCATATTTTGTTTCAATCGACATCTACGGCGGTACGGTAAGTACGTATATCCTGGTTCTAAAATTAAAAAAAAAAATTGGCGTCGCGTTCGAAAATCTCAAGACTGGAATAATACCAAATGCAATGTGCGGAAAAGAGATGGGCCCGTAGCGATTGCGTGTTACTTTTCCGTGTTGCGAGCACCGAAGTACCCGACAAAAACGTTCAATTTTCTCAGATAAGTTCTATAGGTTCAGACCCAATTACGATACATATTAAAAACAAAACATAGTAACGACCCCATCTGATGCAAAAATCTCATTAGAAAAACCCCCTTCGTTCCGCGAGATATTTGAGGGTTATTTCCTTTGCATGCATTCGACTATGACGGATGCTAACGTTAACTCTCGCGCGTACTAATTTAGAATAGCTTTCGCAGACTGGGACACAGATAGACACTTTCCGTACCGCCGTAATCGAATCGTGATCACTTGTGCAGCACGTGATTCAGCAAAAACCCAAACTTCACGTCCGCCCCAACCGGGCGGCTGCGGTCAGTCCGTGTGAACATACGGTTGCCAGAAATTTCACACGGGGTAAAGCACCCGACGTCCATTTTATTGAAACAACCGTACAGCACATCGACATGGAAGACCACCAAAAAACGTTGTGATGACCAGCAAGGATTGCTTTTGAAGCAGATCATGAAACATTAATGGTAGAATAATGTGACCTCTATTGGAATACCATGCGAATACCTTCGACCTCGGGACGTAATTCACCACATTCGGAAATAAAACTGGCGATTCAATGCAAGTCTAGTACTTTTCGGCATCGTCTTCGACACGAAATCGAGTCACTTCAAACCCTCCGTTTTGAATAGAAAACCTTCGGATGGACAGTGTGGCAAGTCTCTCTGTGTAAAATAATGTTACACTACATAGAAGCAGGTTTACTGATAATACTAACAAACTTTCAATGAAATATCGCAAAGTTGAACACTACTTGAATTTTCGTAATAGCTGCGGCTGTCTTAACGGATTTTTGTCGTCTGCTGCCAATTTTCCACCGTTAATGAGGTAAGGACGCCACACGCGGCGGGTGCCTGATTTCCGATACCCTAACTTTAGGGCTAGGCCTAACCCGGACCGGTCGTTTGACGACCGACGGCCCAAATACACGAGGTGTGCAATCTATTTTTATTTTAATGGCCCAGATGCAACGAGAGCCAATTTGCCGTTTAAATGCATCTCGGCCGTTTTTCGGCACAGGAATAAGTAGAGTAAAAGTCAATAACGGCCAAGATGCCAACGAAGAACATCGCGTCATGTTCCCGGAAGACGACCCGATGCAATGGGAACACGCGGAATTTTCCCGGAAGACGGCCCAGATGCAACGAGGAACATCGCTGCAATGCAATGAGAAAAGGGATAATAATAAATAAATAAATTGAAATAATGGATGCGTTACGCCATGATCTGCATGAAATTGGTAGCTTATAGTTCGACAGCCGTGAGTGGCGCTATTACGCTAAGTCATAGTCGTGAGGGCGCTATAACGCTACGTCATGCTCCGGTTACGTCATGAATGCGTTTATGATAATTAAAAATAGCTTATCGAAAATGGTGGCTCTATCACCATCGAAATCGAAATTGTTATGCAGGCATTTGTTACACAGGTCACCCGCCTGATGAAAAGCATTGCGCCTTCGACGGGCAAACCGGTCCGGAAGGCAGTGAAAAGCATCGCATCATTTCCCGCGGAATTGACTCCCAGGTGCAACGAGGAAATCGCGTCATTTTCCGGGAAGAAGGCCCAGATGCAAAGAGGAACATCCGACGTCATTTTCCGTAAAGACGGCCCAGATGCAATGAGGTCCAATGAGAGTCATTTGCGCGACAAAACATAGTTGTGGACGGCCGAGATGCAACGAGTAAAACAGTTTCGCCGGTACCACGTTTTCGTTGCTCTCATGCCACTCGCCGAGGTTGGGTTAATCAAATGAATTAGGGATTCTGCCATCACATCCTTCCACTTAGTTCAAGTTCAACTTTTCTTTTCCGTTGAGGCTGCCAACTTCACTAATAGGGTGGTGGCACAAAATTTTCCAATCAAAACTAGATCCTGTACAAAAGGCTTTGTAGTCACTGTTAGTCTGTACATTACAGTTAACAGGAGATTTTTTGAGGAAAACAAATTTCTTTTCAATTTGATGTTGATCGGGGCACAGTTGGGGATAAATGACGCAATCGGGCGATTCGCTTAATCAAGCGACCTCGCCTAGTCATTATACGGTGATTTTGCATCGCCAAATTAAGCGAGGTTTGCTATTTTTACTATCAGTTCAGACTTCATAAAGGCAAATGATTCTTCACAAATGCCAATTTATAATACAAATATTGACAATCTCAGCGACAACACATTTTTCATCGCGCACTGTTTCTGCTACATTAGGTAAAAATTGGGATTTTTTAGGAAAAAAACTCACATTTGGGAGAAACGCATCATTTGCGAAATATTTCGTTTCCATAAACTTCAGGGAATTCCCACTCACCATCTTGAAAATGGTCTAAAATTGAGTAATGTGGCAATTTGCAGGGAAGGGCGGGCCCAAGAAATCCAATCATGGTCCAATAGGCCACTGAATATAATTTCTGTCTGTTAAGGCCGAATTTGCACGTAAGATGTGGGCTAACATGGATACCAATGTTAACGGTTCAGATGATATGAAAATCTCAACTTCTTTGAGGTAAGTCGGGGGGACGAGGCTTGGATCACGGAAATGCCACTTTTTTAAAGTGCTTAGCAATAGGTTAGCATACACTACTACGACCATTTATTACTTAAGATTTTTATGGTACAGAAAGTAGTACTTTGAAACAAATTACGTTTTCAGTCCACCACAGCGTATGATGTTATGATGTTAGTGGACAGCAGAAGATGAAGGTCTGCAGATTGTGGAAATTACGATACCGGTACGGCAAATAGCGTAGCGTAGCGGTGAGGTTATAAACAGCAGTTCGTGAAGTTCAAGTGCGTCGTTAGATGAAGTTTATGGGAAAAAGTGTGGTAGGAATTAAAAACTCTCTGGACACGTCCAGTCTCGGCAACCAAAAGTTAAAGTAGGACTGGAATATAAAAACATATTTATTTAATATTGATGTTGAGCGACCGAACTCCTGTGCGAATTCAGCTTTTAAGGTGACCCATTCTTTGCGTGGAAGATTGCTACCAGGTGGTTATCGTCATAGGTGTAATAGTGAGTTATTGGTCTTGGAGTTCGTAGCCAGGCAGTTTCCATGTATGTAAGAGTTGAATGGGGAGCTGGAATTTTTTTAAATTTTTAGGGGTTTAGCAGCGTGCGAAAAGAATAGGTAGACAGAGCACAGCACCAGTCTATGTCTGCGAGCTGGTGTGTCTTTGACAGGTTTATGCAGCAGGGGCTTGTTGTCCAGAAGAAGCCTGAGTTCACTAGTTTGTTGGGTGTTGGTTTGTTTCTCTCCGAAGCACTGCAGGGCGATGCCTGAAAGCACTCGGAGAACATCAGATGGAGAGTAGGACGGAGAAAAACCAGTAATTGGTTCTTCACAAAGGTGCTGTGGAGTACTCTGTTCCAGCTTTTTGTGGGAGAGCTGGTGCAATTGCGGGGCGGCAGCATTACAGTGTATATTGGCCTGTAGACAGAGAAGGCGGGTGGTGCTTAGAGTCGTGGTGCTGGCACCCCATGGAGGATCCAGCAAGCGGCAAAGGAGGTTTTCACTCGAAGATACCTGGCGCATACGGGGACTCGAGATTGCTGCCGGTAAGTAAGCTGCCGGTCAACCTTCACTCCCAGATAAGTTTGTGTAGGATTGTATGGTATGGCAGAGGGTGCTCCCATGGGTTGATTTGAAGCTGGCGATGAGCCTCTCTGTTGTTGAGTTGGAAGGCAGTAGCGGTGGTTTGGCTGTGCTCAGCTTCAGTCTGAAGTCTTGAGATATGCTGCAAGTAGGGCCATATCTGCAAGTGTATTTCTACTTCTGTCCAGATGCTGTCCGAGGTGGAGAGAAGGGCAAGATCGTCTGCGAAGCCATTATTATTAATGTTCTTTGTGGTAAATAGCTGTATACAAGTTGAACAGCATGGGAGGCAGTACAGATCCTTGTGGTTACTCCGTTCCTCAGATGACGCGAACGACTGCTCTGCCCATCAGTGGTCTTGAGAACAAAGCTGGATAGTTTGAAGCCTGTTACGTATGAATTGTGTAAAAGGTGACGATCCGGGATGGTCTGAGAAGCTGATGTGTAAGGCCCTGGTGCCACAACGGTGTCGCTATGTGCCGTAAGGTCCGCCCAAGATGATGCCGGTGTTGGCCTTTACGACGCTTTTCAAAACTTTCCTCAATATCATTTGTTTTACAATCTGTGGACAGTGCTCCAGCCAGGCCAAAGGGGTTCGATGACAGGGCTCCAGCGGGCCAGCCCATCATCTCAAGGAGTCTCAAGGAGTTTCTAAGGAGACACACAGTAGTGATATTGGGCGGTAGATCTTGGGGTTGTCGACAGGTTTGTTGGTTTGGGGAGTGCGATGATAGTAGCCCTCCTCCAGTCCGCCAGAATCTTGGGTAAGGATGGTTGGTAAGGCAACATGTGTAGAACTCCTGGAGCCATTCTAGACATCGCGGGCCGCATCGCATCAGGAATTCTGCTGGTATGGATCAGGCCCGGCCCTTTCCACTCTTAGTTGGCTGGATAGCAGAGGTAAGTAATCTGAGTGAGAGGAGTGTTGTTGAAATGAACCGCAATGCCGGGGGCCGACGAAGTTTAGTGATCTCCTTGACAAGAGTGTGTGTGATCCTTATCAATGTTTTTGAAACGACCATTTCAGCAATTGAGTTGGCAGTCACTGGAATTGCGATGGTTGGAAAATTCTGCCGGTGAGGCGGTTTATTTTGCGGTTACATACGCAATGCAAACAAGTGTGCAATGTTCCTCCTGGATCACGCAGACTCTCAGTCCATGCTTGCGTGTGTTCGTTCTGTCCCAACAAATTGATTAACCCTAACAGTACAAGTCACGGGTCGCCCGCTATTACACGTCAGCAAATGCATATTGAGGAAGACCAATACAAAGTGTCTCAGTGAAGTCCCACCGGCAAAATACCAAGCAATTAGGCCTTGCACTGCGGTTAAAACTGTTTCCCCTGCCAGCAGAAAAACTGAGGAAATCGCTACTGGCAATAGGTCTCCGAGGGACGGCCAAAAGGCAATGTGAAGCAGGGACTGCAAATAAGCAATGTACGCTTACTTCTGGGTTTGCAAATTTGACTTGACACATCTGCCAAATTTGGAGGTCTGACGTCAGTCAAATCCGCGAACAACACTGTGGGACTGCATAGATATTAATAAACAGAGATGTCGTACCCGCCGCGTGAAGAATAGGCGGCCACCGTAACCGTGTTTGAAATTATATATCATTACGGTCTCCATTCGAAACCCGCACGCGTACGCGCATGTGCCGTAACCTGTTGGCTTGGATAACGGTACATCGTTCTATGCAAAATGCAGTTGAATATGAATAAATTGGTACCACCACGCTATGTAAATCAGGGAGGAATATAGAATAAATGGTTTTTTTGATACCCAATGCTATGGAAATAGTACCGCGCTGCGGGAAAAGATGGTTACGGATTTTGAGCTGGCGTTATGCTAATATACGAGTGTTATAAATAGAAATCTGTGGTTGGGGACTTCAAGAAGGTTACCGTAGTATGCATGGTGGGATACCAAAATGGCAACCGAAACTGGGCCATATCCAAAAACTGCGTCAACCCATGACGGGACGGAAATTTTTTGACTTTTAAGCATCTGTGTTTGTTTCCTTTGTGTTGCAGGACGAGAATCATGTTCAACTGATAACAATCAAGTAGCCAACAAAGTACAACATGCATCACAAAAAATTAGTTTGTCTCAAGACGTGTGCCTATGGGTAAACACAAAAAACAGGTTGCGTGACGGGACGGATCCTTCATTCCGTCCGTCACGAAACCGGTTTGTGTTACCATGGGAATACACAAAGTACATGATCCTTTTTGTGAAGTACCTTATGTAGAATTTGGTCACTCATTTATATGAAAGATACTTTTTGGTCCATAAGTATATAAAAGTAACTAGTAAGAATTATTACCGTATTAAGAAGGTCAAATTCCGGTCCCGTCACACACAAGGTAGTTTTTGATTTGGGGGCCCAAACTACTGTTATGAATCGGGGACGTCACGTCTCAACGGCATAGAAAGCAATTGGTTTTGGGCGATCCTTCACTATCCTTCCCGAAGTGCCACAAGGGTTTCTGCCCTAGTAGCATGATTTTAGCACAGGAGGTAATTTTGTGGTGCTAGGGTTGCATCACAGTATTTCCATATTGCAATATTTTTTGGCTGCCAGTTTTTAAGAGCAGGAGCAGCATATCATAGGGTCCCTTAATTTGTAGGGAGTTGTTCATGCTCCGACTAAATTCTAAGTTTTGACCCTTTTAGTAGTAGGATGGACCCTGCATCAATGCAAGGAGTTAGTGGTTTGTACAAATGTGGGTGCAAAAAAAAGTGTCAAACTCAATTGTACAGGGGTCAACATGAAAATTACTTGTATATTTTAAATGCTTGCAAATTATTAGCTGAGGAATGAGGACTCCCAAAAAAGTATAGTTTTGATTAGTTAATTAAATGTGACTTACCGAGCTAAAGGTTCCAAAGAAGGTCAATGCCAATGATTATGTTGCCCAATGACCTATTTTGTCACATAGCATTGCAGATGCCTACAAACTATCCTTATTTTGACTCATTAAACTACATGAACACTTTTTATTTTTAACAAAATTGGAGCAACTTATGATTTGACCCCTTTACACATTGAAATTGACCTTTTTTGCACTTTTTTAGCCATTTTTACCCCAATAACTCTAAAACCAATGGTCATAGGATGGTACAAACTATACATTTTTGCAATCCTTATGACTAGACGGACAATATGGGCATCACATTCCAACACGATTCGGTAAACACTGGTAACTGCAAGGTCCGAATTTAGGCAAAAGGTACTGAATACTGGAAGGTGTATGAATGGGGGATTAAGCTTAAATTCAGACCTACAATCAGACACTTTGCCCACCCTAAGGTAATTGATTTGCCCACCCAGAACAAAATCAATAAATTACAAAGAGGCCAATGATAAACCAACATAAAGTGCTGCCTATTGATATTACACAAACCTCACGTATTGTAATCTACTTGTCCTATTGTGCCAACCCCCAAATCTATAATCTGTTGAGTCAGTTGATTGCTTCATGACAATGCAGATTTTGGGTGCCAAACTTGCAAGGTCTTAATTGGTTGTCTGAATTTTGTTTCGGAATGTTGTCTGAAATTGTAGGAGTAACAATAGATAATCCTCATTGTTGTAGTGCACTAAATTCAGACCATGCCCAAATTCAGCGTTTTCAGTTACCAGTTAATTTCATTCATTCATTTTTCATTTTAAAAGTTTGACCCCGTGTAACTAATTGACCCCTATTGAAAAGTCTAGTGACACCACAATTTGACACCACTAACTATATACATGAGTGTAGAGGGTCCATACCTAACACCAAAGGTGTCAAGCTGAGATGTAGTGAGACATGAACGATGGAAGTTTGACCCCAAGTCCTGCTCCGCTTCTATTAGACAAGATGCATGAATGGTGCTGCATTTCTTTACTCTCCTAAGTGGTAAGACCCAGCGGCACGCACAGGTGGGTGTTCTGAGAGGTTTTAAATGCTTGTACAATGCAGGCACTTACCAGCACTCGCTTTTTTGTGTCATCTTCAAGAGCGCACATAAAGATTGCTTTGGTAGTGCTGCTTGGATCTCCTGTGTGTCGCGGGTCAAAAGTTTTCCTATTGCCTGTGATTGATGGATAAGTGCATTCTCATTGATGGGTTTGGGTTAATTTAATCATAAGACAAAGTTCAACATGCATCACAAAAAATTAGTTTGTCTCAAGACGTGTGCCTATGGGTAAACACAAAAAACAGGTTGCGTGACGGGACGGATCCTTCATTCCGTCCCTTCACGAACCGGTTTTGTGTTAACATGGCAATACACAAAGTACATGATCCTTTTTGAAGTACCTATTGTAGAATTTTGGAACTCATTATATGAAAGATACCTTTTTGGTCCATAAAAGTAAACTAGTAGAAGGAATTATTACGTATAAGAAGGTTCAAATTCCGCCCGTCACAACACAAGGTGTTTTGGATTTGGCCCAACTACTGTTATGAATCGGGACGTCAGTCTCAATGGCAATAGAACGCAATTGGTTTTGGGCGATCTCTTCACTACCTTCCCGAAGTTCCGCAGGTTTTTGCCCAGTAGCATGATTTGCAAAGGGAGGTATTTTGTGGTGCTAGCCCCGTTGCATTCACAGTATTTCCATATTGCAATATTTTTTGGTGCCATGTTTTTATAGAGCAGGAGCAGAATATCATAGGGTCCTTATTAGGGAGTTGTTCATGCCCGATCTACATCTAAGGGTTTGACACTTTTAGAGTTAGGTATGGACCCTCTGCATCAATGAAGGTCGTTAGTGGTGTCAAATTGTGGTGTGCAAAAAAAAGGTCAAACTCATTTGTACAGGGGTACATTGAAAATTACTTGATTTATTTTAAATGCTTGCAAATTTGCATGAGGAATGGGGACTCCCAAAAAGTATAGATTTGGATTAGTTTAAATTTAAATGTTACTTACCGAGATAAAGGTCAAAGGAAGGTCAATTGACATGGATGAGTTGCCCCATGGACTATTTGTCACATGCATTGCGGATGCTACAAACTAGTCCTTATGTGACACATTAAGCTACCATGAACACTTTTATTTTTAACCAAAATTGGAGAAACTTCTGTTTGACCCTTTACAAATTGAAAGTGACCTTTTTGCCTTTTAGCATTTTTACCCAATAACTCAAAAAACCAATGGTCATAGATGGTACAAAAACATAAAATTTTGTAATCCTTATGAATAGACGGACATTATGGCAGATTACATTCCAACAAGAAGATTGAGTAACACTTGGTAACGCAAAAGTGTCGGAATTTAGGCCAAAAAGTCTCTGAATCTGGGAAAGGCTGTATGAATAGGAAATTAAGCTTAAATTCAGACCTACAATCAGACACTTTGCCCACCTAAGTTAACTGATTTGCCACCCAGAACAAAATCAATAAAGTACAAAGAGACATGATAAAACAAATAACGTGCTGCCTATTGATATTACACAAAACTCCAAGTATTGTAATCTACTTGTCCTATGGTGCCAACCCAAATCTATAATCATGTGGAGTCAGTTGATTGCTTTTCATACAATGAAGATTTGGGTCGGTGCAAGTGTCTTAATGGTGTCGATTTTGTCTGAATTTGTCTGAAATTGTAGAGAGTAACAATAGATTAATTCCTCATTGTTGTGAGAGACTAAATTCAGACCATTTGCCCAAATTAAGACGTTTTCAGTTACCAGGTAATTTTCATTCATTCATTTTCATTTTAAAATTTGACCCCTGTTGTAAACTTAACTTGACCCCTATTGAAAAAGTGGACACCACAATTTGCGCACACCACTAACTATCTTGCATGGATGGTAGAGGGTCCATACTAACTACCAAAGGGTTCAAAGTGAGAGGTAGTGAGACATGACGGATGTGAAGTTTTTTTGACCAAGTCCTTGCTCCCGCGCTATTAGACAAAGGGCTGCATGAATGGTGCTTGCATTTCTTACTCTCCTAAGTGGTAATGACCAGGCGGCAAGCATCAGAGTTGGGTGTGTTTGAGAGTAGTTTTTGAAATGCTGGTACAATGCAGGCATTACCAGCACCTGCTTTTTTGTGTCATCTCAAGAGTGCGGCACATTAAAGATTGCTTGGTAGTAGGTGAGTGTATCTCTGTGTGTCTGCCGGTCAAAATGTTTTCCCTATGCATGTGATTGCTGAGAAGTGCCTCTCATATGGGGTTGGGTGAATTTCTCATAAGAAGTTCCATAGTTGGGCAATGTCATGCATTAAAAATACATTGCCCAATGGCGAACATTCGTCCGATGGCGATTAAACGAGAAGAGAAAGTCAGTGTTTCAACTTAAAATTACCCGTACAAAATGATTGAACCTAATTGAACACCGGTTTTAAAACTAAGGTTTTTTTACCATGGGGTTTTTAACCAGGAATGACCGACTGCATAACAAATAAATTCTGGAATTGTGTGAAAATGCAGGAGGGATCTATTTTTTAAAACAGGTTATATTTCTAATAATTTTGTCACAAGTGCAATTTTTTTGCCTTTTTCAGCAACTTCCAAAATGTAGCCAAATATTTTATGAACCTTTTCTCCAGTTGCTCTTTTCTTTATAATTCCAGAAAGTGTTTTTAATTTTTTTATTCCTTTCAGGATTTTTCACATTTTCAATTACACCCAAAAACAGCATTTCAAACAGGTTTCTAGAAACTTCAATTCTTTTAAAACCAAATGAGCAAAAATCTTAAATTGAAACAATTGAACTCTTATTTAGCCTTAATTTAGGCCAAAAAAAGTTAAGGCCATGGCCCGATTGCTGTGGCCTCGGTCCTCAGAAAGCCCCAGCTTTTTGCAGAAAGTGGGGTTAACATTTAGTATCAGAAGAAAGCTTAAGCATTTTTCTCCTTTACACTGTGAAATCTTAGAGCCAAAGGATGTTTGGTTTGGAAGTATGAGCAAACATGTCTTGCCCCCTTTTGTTGACCAATTATTTTACACAGTACTCTATGGGGCTACAAAATCATGTTTTTAGCTCTCGCAAAAAAATCTAGAACGGGTGAAAAAATTCGGCGGCGAAACCTTTACAAATGGGGTTTTAGAGTGAAGGGCCACGCTCTATCAAGATGACAACTTCATATCCTTAAATCAGGCATCCCCCTATTTAAGTCTGTCTCAAAGAGTAGAGTCAATTTTACCGCATAACTTTTGTGATGAGCCCAATTTTTGGATTTCTAGTTGTTGAGCCAAAATTGCCACAAGCAGCAAAAAAAAGCGGGCCAACGAAGACATAAAACGAATTTCCTCATTGTGCATATAGCAATTTTTCTTAAAAAAGCATAGAAACATTTTGCCAAGCATTCGCCGTAGGCTTTGTTTACATTTACAATTGTGGCTATGATTTTTTTTAAAAATTGGTGTGTTTTTTTTAATGGACTGACTCTAACCCAAAATTAGTGGTGGAGGATAGCAAACAATTTTGCAAACGGTACATTTGAGGTACTTTGGGATTTGGTTAAATCCTTGTGTTTTTAACAAGTTTTGTCACACACGTTTACTTACAGTTGTTTAAAAGGGGTTGGTATAAAAAAATGTTTGCAATGTAATGCAGGAAGTATTTTGTAACCTGTGTTCTGTAGCATTGAGAAGTTTTAAAGAAAGCAGAGAGAAAAAAAAATAAAAGGGGGGGGGGAAAAGTTTGCCGGGAATTCAATTAACCCAGGGACATGGCACCGGACTAGGGTCTGATGATCATTCTGGTTGACTGACTCATACCATCCGTATATTGGTTGACATGCTGCGAATAAAGACTGGCTTGCCTTGCTGGCACAACTCCCCCACACACAGCTAACTTCACAAACATGCCTCTGGTGTATAATGTGCAGTCTGGGCTGATGCTTCAGAGAGGAGGAAATAGCAAACTTTTTGTTTTGGAACAGGAGTCTTCTCTTGGCTTTTACATCCAAGAGGTAATCTGCTATTTCTAAATGAGCAGTGGAATAGTTTCCACTTGTGTATGGCTGTACACTGTTTGGGCTCGCACTCCCTTCTCATTGATATTACATTTGTGTGGTTTGTGGGGGAACGCACAAGGTACGTGTGGACCCCATTTATAACGAAGTTGAAATACTTGGAGTTTGTCAAATCCTTTGTTGATTCAAAGTTGTTTGCTCTGCTGTGCAGCACACGCTTGTTATCTATTGGCTGTTATCCATGTGCTATGCGCTGGCTGTTATGCCCATTGGTCGATACTGGATCCTGGCCTGGGGTTTTAAACAATGTCAACAATTGTGTTGAGAGCTTGAGTAATACTTGGTCACTGTTGTAATAGGTGGCTTGCATAGACAATTTGTAGAACAGTTACAAACTGCATAAGTGCATTGGGCTTATTAATATAATCGTAATGAAAGTTTACTCCATTGTCCTGGTGTCTGCTCCAGAGGGTTGCATGTTCAAGGGCCAGGGTGGCCCATGGATTCGGAAAGTTGTGCAAGCAAAAAAACTTCTACCTCAGGAACAAGTTAGTGTTCCGAGTCATAAAGAAGTGGGAGTGTAACGTATTGTTAGTCCACAATTTACTTTCCATTGTAAGTCATATGGTTAAATGTTTTGTAAAGACGTCATTGGTTTTTTGGGTGTGAAAAGGGTGAGCGCTGCTCTCTGACCAAGCGATAGCTTTCGTAGCGTAGTTTCCCTGGTGATGTGCTTGGGCCAGTGCGTCGAGGACGAACCCCCCCCAAATTTTGCCACTTTCTCCCTTGTCCTCTCCTGTATTTGATATCCAGGGAAATAGGCTATTAGACATTGGAATAGGCCAACAAAAATTGAGGCAAAGCCAAAACTTGGTTCAAGAGATTAGTTACTAGCTACAGATTTTTGAGGAACTATGTTAATCAACACCTCTTTTGGAAAGTAGCCAAGTGTCCAGTTTACCTGCTGCCCCCCACCCCACGTCTTCTTAAATCCAGAGCGAGCTTCTAAGCAAAGTCCAACCTCGAACAGTCTCTAAGGCACCCCGGTAAGTAGCGTCGTTTTTTTCTTGTTTGGAAAGAAAGCCAATTGACAACCTCACCTTTTACCTCAGTACCCCCCACCCATCCACTAGGTTTTACTGGCCCAACCCATCGTTTCGTTTTGCAGCATCCTCTCCCCCCTCCTACTTATCGCCCTTTCCCCGTCGCTTTTCGTTAGTTTCCCTGAGTCACCTTTTTACCAGGAGGCCCAATGGCCCTTCGCTGTTCCCTCCTTTTCTCCTCCCCCCTTGCCCCTAATTATCCCCTAGATTGACCGCACACCACGACCCACTCACCCCTGTCGTTCCCCCCCCAGCATTGATAGAAGGTTTCTTCCTCCTTTTGCCTTGCCCCACGAACGTGGCGGTCTTTTCCTACGTTCTGCTTGCCGGCCTACTTTATGGCCAACCCTTGAACGATTTCATCAACTTGGCTATCCCGCACCTACCGGTCGGTGTTTTCTGGCCCCAACACACTCCTTCCTTTCCCGACCCACCAACCCACCCCCCCCTTCTTCCCCCACCGCATTTATCTGCGTAAAAAATTCCTCTGTTTGCGCTCCCGCCCACCCCCGGTCCCCCCTTGTGCCCTTTCACCTCCCTTTCTTTTCCCGACTCTATTCGCTTCTGCCCCTCGCCGTCCCCCATTCTTTTCACACCCTCCATGCTTACCACTTCCCCACATATTTTTTTTCAAGCCCGTACCATGGATCGGCCAATTCAGTCTGAACGAAGGCTTACAGCCATCGCCTCCTCTGCTACCCCACTAGCTGGCTTTTTTTTTCGCCGTTGGCACTCCCCTTTCCCCATTCTCCGAGAACTCACTACCGTCCTCCCCCTCCTCGGACATTCGAATTAAGAACGATTATTTCACCATTATTATTTTAGTAGTGGTGCCTCCTTCTCCGCAAATGACTTTTTTACCCACCTCTGAAGGCTTTTTGATTCTCTCCCCTAGTCAGTTACATTTTTTTCCTTCCGATTTTGACGGGCCCCACCACTCACCATTTGTCCCAAACCAAAGCACATGTTTTTGACATATAAAATAATTGCTTGTTCCCATTTACCTAATCCATGTTTGTTTGAAAATTAAACCAAGCTCAAACTCGAAGTCTCATATAGAAAATCACACTTTGTTATAATTTCGTTGTACACAGTATCCTATAGAACTGTTATATGTACATAGATGTTTACTGCATGAAAAAGAAAAATCTGATCATCTCTAACTTTGGACGTATTAAGAATTTTGTTAAAGTGAATATCTTTAGTTCTATTATGACTATGTTTGATTACTAACGAAAAATATTTTTTATTTTTTAAAATCTTGAGTGAGCCTTTAAGGGTTTAAGGTATTGCGTACTCCCAATTGGTGTATAAGGAAGGCTCATGGGACCCCCTCGGAAACCATCACTTGCCGTGGAATTTTTACCAAAACTCCTGGTTTCATGATGGGGGTACATCAACTGTCCACATTCAGGAAAAAAAAAAAAACCAACAAATTGGTTGTACCAATTCAAAACATTTTTGTGTTTCGCACCCAAAATTTGCCGGCCCTGAACTGGGTTATATGTGCACAAAAATCACCCAGTACATTGTCAATTGAGATACCTTTGACAAGTCAGATTTTTGAGATTTACATATGTCCATCTAAAATGATAATATGTGGGCAGGATTGATATTTTTTTAGTAAGGTGGATGCAGCAATTGTTGAAGTTCCAGAGCTTGATGAAACATGCAGGAGCACAGGTATTCCCAGACGGATGCTGGCTTATATATTTGCCAAGTAGAAAATAAATTGAAACAAATGAATCTATAATAAAGCCCCATTTCAAAAACTTTCATGCTCCAGTGGGCATTATTACCTACAATCTGGTATTTGTACATGGAGGCCACTCTGTTATTTATCAAAGAGCTAATAAAAAAAAGAATGAAAAGGGGAGGGTTAAGAGAAGACGAAGGGAGTGTTGCAGAAAGGAGAAAATAAAGTGCAGTGAACAAAGTACAAGTACATGTACAAGTGGTCCTTGTATGATTGAGTGTGCCCCATTGATATTATGACAACATATACCACAACCATCATACAGGATATGGTCCCACTGACACCAAAGACAGACAGTCCAAGTCACACACCTGCTGTTTCACCTTCAATGATATTCACCAAATGAAAATTTTATGATATCTGTGAATAAATGCCCCACCATTTGTCCTTTTTCAAAACGTGTTGTGGGGGTTAAATTCTGTTTTTAAAGGGTTTTTTTTTTAAGGTACGGGAGCATTTTGGAGGGAAGCCATCCTCAAAACTGCTTGATGAAATGATATCAATGATGAAAGGCTTTTTAGGTAAGGCTTGTTTGAACTCATTTTTTAAATGCATTTTCATGCCGATTCTGACTATAAAATTTTGCCCAAGTAGTGAGCTAAGGACGGGGGTTCATTATTTAGCTGGGAAGGGGGAAGTGACAAAGATGGGGGAGTACAACTACAACACATGTTTGTGAGGTGAGGAGTGGGGCAACATGAAAATGTCAAACAGAGAGAGGGGGGGGGGAGGGAACATTTTTTATTTTAGGGGGAAATTGAGGGAGGGAGGAACGGGGGGAACATTTAATTTTGGAACATGTTAATTTGATTAAAGGGGGGCGGCACATTTTAAAGTTTTTAAAAGGAGAAATTTCATATTGAAAATCATGGGGAATGGGAATGGGATTATTATTTAAAAGGAAGGAAGGAATAAAAGGAAGGAAAAAGGAAACGAAGGAGGAACATAAATTTTTTCACCAAAAAAAAGTTTCAATACTCCTCCACCCCACCCCGACAGAAAAAATATGACTGCTCCCTAAGATTGTCTTGAGCACACACCATACAGCTCACTAAATCTACATGTATAAGGGCAGGAATAGCACTATAATAATAGTGTTGTATAAAAGACGAAGTCCCAAGGTAGAAGCAAAGGGGACTGCCAAATGAATTTGGCCTATACAATTAAATAGTCGGCCAGATTAAGCCAGACAGAGGATATGTCAATAACCTCCTGTTCACCAACTCTAGTCTCTAGCTAGCACTCTAGAAGAAATAAAGTTGATGATATTAGATTGGTGATGTTGGCCGGGGGTGGGGGTGGGTGGGGTTGGTACTGCAGAAGTACACACAATTATATTGGATAGCGGGTGCGCCCCGGCCCCCCGCACCCGTTCATTTTTCAGTTTCTAGGTGTTGACCTCAAGGCCCGGTTTTCCTAAGATGCAGTGTTGTCTCTGCAATTTCAATGAGGGAAGAATTGCTTGCTGACAAAGAGTGTTGAGATGAGTGAATGCGATCCACAAAAATGTGCTGCAACCCTCAAATCGAATATAGCATCTTCTTATTTACTGGGAGTGCGACCCCTCCACATTTAAGCAGAGCACCAGTTCCTCATTCTCTCTAGGAGAGAAAGCGAAGCTTGCAAACACGGGAGGCTTTTTTGGAATTTTTTTGTTTTGTCACTTGATTGCAAAAGAGGGAGGGCAGGCGGGTTTTCTATGGATTAGGCATCTTCTTAGTAGTCTTAGGTAGTATTAGTATTTTTTATTGGATGAAAAATGGGCCTCTCTACTTCGGGTGTGTGATTTGACAGGATCAATTGTAAGCTGCCTCTTCGCTGTAATCGGGATCGCATGCGGTATCACTGATTTTTTTCCCCTCTGTCGCCGTCACTCTCTTCTCCGTAAACCATGTTATATGGGTCGTTGACCAAGAAAGCATTGCAAGACAATTTAAAAGCTGCAGCATATAAATGTGTTTTAATAAGTTCTGTTAAGCAGAATTCATTAATTTTAGATTTTGATTACAAAGAAATCTCTGTTACCTGAAAGCTTACAGTCAACTTTTCTTGAAAAATTGTATTTTCATTTGAAAAATTTAAATGAAAGAGGGAAATCATCACGAATTCATATAAAATTAGGTGGGCACAATCAGATCTTCAGTGTTAGCTGAACTTAGTTCCATGTCTAAATCCTTTAGACTTGAAATTTTGGCATCAAAATTATTCATATCTAGCTTGCATTTGCATATGGCAAAAAAAAAATGCATGCATATTTTCATTCCTTTTTATATTATTATTAAAACCTTTGATTGATTAAATGTATATACATTGTATACTTTAATTTTTAATTTTCATGTAAATCAGTGCCTACTTGAAAAGCAGTGTAAACACTGAATGTTGTTACTCTGTGGAAAGAAAGCACAAATAACTAACAGAATAAAATACATTCATAGAGTAGGTGTAAATGGCATAATGTAGTTATGCTAGAAATAAAGCCTATTTTAAGTGCCTCCCCACATCTCTTCCTGTTTAGCCTACACAGAGTATCCTATGGAACTGGTGTACTACATATACATTCTTAACTACTTCAAAACAACAAGTCCAATTCAATTCAAACTTAGAGAATTTAGTATTTGGGTGATTATTTTCTTTAATTTGAACACAAAAAAAGACATTATTGTACAAATTGGCATTTATAAAATGCCCAGGGTGGTGGCATTTTGCTGAACTTAAAAAGTTACACCACACCAAAGAGTGAATTTACATGTGGGCTGCTAGCATAATTGTTTTGCAGTTTGTTTTTATCAGGGTTTTGATGTTCAAGTCAGTCTGTGTTATTTCCAGTATGGATTGGTTATTCTTTATCTTATATTCCCGTTTACTCAAAAATTGCCAATTCTTGGTATCAGAGGGAATGGTAAACAAATATAATGCACCGACTGGAGGCAGTGTACCTGCTGTGCATAGTTGCCTTGGAGATGACCTCAGGGTCATGCAGTCGAAAGTCCCGCCCTACTGGGTTTACAAAATGAAGGTGTTTTTTCCATTCAGGAAATCTTGTTTGTGACTTTTTTTAGTGCAGGGATGAGTAATTCACAAATGACCCATTGCAGTTATTTTATGATACATATTTCCAAACTGTAGAGTTCTCTACATGTGAGTCTATATTCAGTATGTGTTTGTTTTAGTTTCATATGTGTATAATTTTTCAGTGTGGTGTAGTTTTGTGGGCACTCTTGTGCTGATTTTGTATCTTTTATTTGGCTTACAAACAAAATAATGTAAACAAGAAACAAGTGCAATTCGGGCCATAGAAATAACTGTTGGGAATCACAGAGCAATTTTGAGCACATTATTAGCATTTTTCTATTGAGCATCCAGTATTTTATCAGTGTGATATTTCCCTGGGAAATAGTGTACGGTAGCGGAGAAAGGGTAATTTCTACCGGGGTCTTTTTCTATTGACATGATCCAGTATGTTCTTGGGTAAAAATCTTTCCGAAACAAGGATGGTTGCCAGAGAGAATTTCCTCGGTAAAAAGTAGCAAATGCCAGAGAAGGTCATTTTCTACAGCTATTAACCAGTGTTAATCCTTATCCCGGTTCGATGTGGAAAATATTGCTCAATAGAAAAATGCCTTATGTTTACAAATTTCTGCAATGTATGAATTGTTCTAAATTACTAGGGCATTTAAAAGCTTCTACGAGCTACAAAAATAGCCTTTGGACTCTAATTTGCATGCTAAACAACAAAAAATGACAAATGCTGCAGTTTTTGTGACCATTTTTGTTGAATAAGTCTAATTTACAAATCATCCCAAACTATTTTCTGCCACTTTTTTTTCTTCGAAGCTTTGCTCAAATGTTCCAGCCCTTTCGTACGCAATGGAAAATATGTACCTTACATAGGCCTGAAGCTGAAGCATTACTTATACACTCTTCATGATCTTTTTGAGTCATTAACTAAGTTGTACCTCTGCAAGAGTGTAGAGGAAGCTTTCGCAGAGTGAGCCCAGGAAGTGCTCTGACAGGATGGGTTTTCTTGGCTTTATTATCATATTTCCTGCTTTTGACCTAGGCTATTCTAGGCTACTTTCAAATCTCAAAGAAAAAAAATGGTTGGACAGTGTCCTGTGGACAATTTACTTCAGAAAAGAAAGGAGTTGTCAGGACTTGGGCCAGTCTAGTCATCCTGAAGTGGCATTTTAGTGATGTTTCAATGTTGGTTCACACTAAGTAGTATTTAGGATTACACATATTTTGTGGCAATAGATAACTGATATCCATATTGACATCATACTTCCACGCCAACATTTGACTGCACAAATGTTGACATCATACTTCCACGCCAACATTTGACTGCGCAAATGCTGATCTTATACAAGTAGTAAAACAGTTAACTTCAAATCGTTTCTGTCACCGATAAATTGGCTTGTAATGTGAGCATATTGTGATTGAATAACTCAATAACGTTACTTGCAGGGTTCATTGCATAGACAGTAACACTGATAAGTACATGTAGTAAAGTAGAAGGTCTTAAAGGTTTCTCCAGAAGAGCCCTTGTTTTAGTTATATAATAGCTTTTAATTTAAAGGTTTATAGCTAAAATGTATTTAAGTGCATTTTTTTCAGGTAAACATAAGAATGATATTTTTAGCTTTAAACTGGAGTTCTGTAGCATGATGTTATGTGGATAAACCTTTAATTATATCAGGCCACATAACATAGCTCCAGTCTAATAACAATTTGTTTGGTAAATTGTGTTCCAAATTGTGTAATTGTCCATATTGTTTTGCAGTGATTCATAGTTATTTTTCAGACATATTTGAATTGAATGCACCAAGCATAATGTGCATTCTTTGAAAGAACAAACCTAGGCTTTTCATTGTGCTTGATCATGCCCCAGAGGTTGATTTCAAGCAATTCCATAAGCATTGCAACACAATACTTTACTATACACATACTATTAGTTATTAGGTGAGTTTTGGGGTGATACGGATTATATCTAGTCGAGGAGTCTGTATCGGGCGAGGGCACAGCCCGAGCCCAGATACAGAATCCGAGACTAGATATAATCCGTGTCACCTCAAAACTCACCTAATAACGATTTTATCATACCCAAGCAAAACAAAATAAGCACAAACATGGCCTAAAGAAAATTATAAGGGTGATTCACAAAACAAACAATACTTCACGGTAAATTGACTGTAGGCATAATGGTGTTTTAATGAGTTCAAGGGTGACAAATTATCAGCGACATGGAATCTTTGAAAATAAACAGCCCTAAAATCATCTTTTTCTCTGATTCCACAAAACAAAATGTTTTTTTGATCTATTTTAAAGTCTTTTCGTATATGTGAGAACGATTAATGCTGAAATCTTGTTCCAAACTCGGTCAAACATTGCTACAAATCCGCCAAAATTAGAAGCAGTGATTACGTCAAACAGGAACCACAAATTTCGGATTTGTGTTGTCATGATGCCTGGTCACGGATGCGCAGAGTTTCCTAACTGGCATGATACGGACGTTGAGACGCACTCCGAGGTGGTGATACGGGATATATCTAGTCAGTAAATTGAGGGGATTATCCAATGAATCGGGAATCTACTGATTGTGTGATAATATTTTATGGATAAAGGCTTGTAGAATAAAAACTCGCAATATCTTTCAATATCATGTCCAAAATTCCCTAAATACTTTACTACTAACATTTCTAGGCTAAAAGGGACATGAAACTTTGGGGGGAGGGGGGGTTTTGTGTTTAGACAAAAATACTCTGCATGATGTCACATGACCTTAACCAAGTTATTTTCCCCCAATCATAATGCCATTATGGTATCAAGGTTTACAACCTAAACCTCCTTTGATTATGACAGTCAGGAAGGTAAATGGCCATGTGTACCTTCAGAATTTTCCACTGACTGTCATCAGAGTTTTTCATGACTCTAGTAAAGGTGCATTTTGTGATCACTATGTCATGGTTTCTGTTGTAGCGCATGGTGCAAAAGATATCCTCCAAAAAGTTTCATTCAAAATGGTAGTCAGTTATGAACAATGGTTGATCTCACAGTGCACCACAGGCCACTGTACAATGTATGGTAATTTCTGGTCGGTGTAGCTGTAAGTCCCGGGTGCATGTCGAGGGACGAGACTTTGAATGGATAAAAAATCCAACTCTAAAACTAGTATCAGAGCCAGGGTATCAACATTTAAGGACACTTTTACAATATGCATTGAAGAACAGGTACAAACACTCTTTAGTTGTGTCCACACGGAGGCTGGAACTCAGAAATTTCAAAACTCTGGAGTGTCGATCAGGGTTTTTGACCTTGTAGACGCATTTGGAGTTTTGAACTCCGGAGTGTTGTTGTGAGTCTAGTGGGGTTTTATCCCCCTAAAAACTTGGGGGTGAAGCACAAACTCCGATAACACTGGATTGTTTTGGAGTGTCGTGCCGTGTGGATAGCTTCGGGGATAGGAGCAGGGGGTCACCTTGCAAAGTCATTGTTGACAAATTCCTGTGTTTGAATATCACACGCAAAAGGCCACAGCTTGACTTCAGGTCTACACTCCAATAGGAGAAGCAGAGGAGAATGGTCAGGGGATGATTTCAGAGTTTCGGCCATCGTGTGGACACAACTTGGAGTGAAGTAAAATAATTGGATTTAATTTTCACTTCCGGAGTTTCAAACCCTTGGAGTTTCGTGACTGTCTGAACATGGCTTTTGGTTTTGAAAATATTTTCATTTAGTTATGTTTTTTTGCAATTAAAGAGGAACAAAATAATTTTTGAAAACATATGGCCATCTATTGATCTTATTATATACCCCAGTCTATAAAAATTTTAGCTGATGGTCGAAACATCTACATGTAAACACACCCACATAAAACTTTTCACACACCCACTTGGTCACTGGACGCCTACTAGGGATAGTGAGGTACCTTTATTTGGATTGGGTATGGGGTAAATAAAGTACTGTTATTGATTTCAGTATAATCCTACCCTCAAGTATAATCCCACTCCTAACTTTTGGGAAAATCCCAGAAATGATGGAATACCTGAATATAAATCCTATGGTAAATTTTGGCTGTGCAGATGACCCTTCCTTGCAAAAATATTTTCTATAGGGAAAGGATTGTTTTTTTAAACAGAGAAATATTTTACAATATGACATTTCTTATTTATAAAAACATGGCAAAAATAACAATGAAGTACACACAATTTGAAATCTCAACTTTGTTTTACATCCATTGGAAACTTTAAGCCATCAATGAATGACCTCCAGCCATTGGATTTTGCTTTTGAGGCAGAACTCGAGTAAAGTCCCATCCCTAAATTCCAACCATACATGTAGTGAGTAGTTTACTGAGTACAGTAGTAAAACTGTGTTCCATAGATAAAAAAAGCTCACACTGTAAATTAAATTGAATATAGCTCTTTAAAAAATGGCAGGTTTTGCTCCCTTTGCGAACATTTTTACCGATTTAAGTATAAAAAAGTGTTCATCTTGATAGATTGGCCTTCACCCGAAAACCCTATCTGTAAAGTTTCGCGCCAATATTACACCCCGTTTTGATGTGAGAGCTAAAAACGTAATTTTGTAATCCCCATAGAGTACTGTGTAAAATTAATATTGGTCGACCAAAATGGGGCACATTTTCACTCATAACATCTAAACCAAACATCCTTTAGCCCTAAGATTTCACAGGGTAAATGAGAAAAATAGTAGCTTTCTTCTGATACCAAAATATTGACCACTTCCGGTAAAATCTGGGGTCCCTGAGGACAAAGCTATTAGCGATCGGGCAATGGACCTTTAAAGGTGCATTTGGTGATCTTTTTGTTTTGGTTCAACTTCAAGTAGATATCCTTGAAAATACGTTTTTAAATTATAAAATATAAATTACAAAATTCACAGTTTTACTTTCAGAGAGTGAATCTGCAAATTGGGCAAACTTCTTATATCCCTAACAAGGCTCTCATCCCTAGCTTATCTCTCAGGAGGAAGGGAAGGGGTAAAGGGATAATAAATCGAACCAGGGGCCCTCAGGGCTCCAGTCCCTTGACCAGCAGGGCAAGCCACGAGGTATTGCTGGCCCGGTCAGCGATTTCGTGCCCATGTGGGTGTTCTTATGATGATGTCATCGCATGATTGTGGTCTATGGGCATGTTAGGGATATATTTGATGCAGACATGGAGCATGAGAGTTGTTGTTCTCTAGGCCAATAAAATATATTTAGACGTTTGTTTTCTGTTTGATTGGCTATTGGGCGGGCAGTGAATACTAATTCAGGAAATACCCATCCTGTATACATTGTTTGTTTCAAAAAGACTACTACCAGTAGAAAAGGGAAATACACCAGTCAAAACCCACGTCACTATTTTTAGACTTTGACCTCAGCACCACATTACGAATTCCTAGCGTGGAGGAAAAGAGTTGTACTTCCCGCTGTTTTGTGAGGTATTCAGTGCATCTCTAACATTGCATTGCTTAGGATATGTGTAATCTCTGGTCTGAAGTGATTTCTTTTGGGAGTACTACTCTATTGGATTTTGTTCTTTTGAAGGAACTTTTTGATATTTGGAATATAAAGCACAAGGTGTTGTCAGGTATGTTTGGGTTAGATGTTATTAGTTCCAAAGTTTTCATGCAATTGTACCACAGATCTGCTACAGAAGTTTGCAGAGTGGTCTATAACATTTGTAGGATGAGATCTGTCATCGTCTTTAACAACCACTGACGATGCTGGTAGGCCTAATTGTTGTCATATTTACCATCATTTAGTTTATACTATTATAGTCATAACAGTTCCTTCCCCCAGACCACAGTGCACTTCAGCACCCCAACTTCCCACTGACTCCCCAACAGCCTTGTCAGATCTGGTGTCTTCAATTTTAAAAGCACGCATGGTGTGGTAAAGCCTGCTCAAATTTTACTGATGTTTTAATCCATTTAGCAAACATAGTTAGAAAATTTGCAATTCTTCCCCATATTTCCAAATTTGCAGTTTGACTGAAGTTGCCTGCTCTGTGACCATTATGCTATGTTCATAAGACTCAACCAAAATTAAATGTTGATGCCATTTTTTATTTCCTGGAAATATCTGCTCTGTTACACTTCCTATAAATTTGTATTTCGTAAAGTTGCATTTCATGATCATAGCCCCTTCACTTTTGTTTATAGACCTAGTTCATTAGATATCTTCTAGAAAAGGTTATTTCTCAAATTTCAGTTGATTCTTATGGAACGTTGTGATGTTATGAGTGATTGTTCATATCACACTGCCCCACAGGCTACTGCGTTGTAACTTCTGTCCGTTTACTGACAGAAAATACAAAATTACAAATTTCTTCTAGAGTAGATCGAATCTGCACATAAGATTACGCACACTTACTACACTTACATCATATCAATTTTTAGGCAAGTTGGAGGGGGGGTGAGGCTGTGGATCATGAAAAATAAAATGCAAACCAGTAGTAAAATGACAGTAAAAATTGTGTTCACCTATTTTTAGGTAAGTTTAGAAAGGTAACTTTTAAGCTAATATTATTGGGAAGGAAAAATCAAGCAAAAGATAAAATAGCAACATGATATGACTGATTTAGAGAATGTTGGAAAGTTATTTAACCCTAACGCGGCCGAGAGGAAATGAGAGGCAACGAAAACGTGGTACCGGTCGGAAAATGCTTTTCGCTGCATCTGGGCCGTCAACAACTATTTTTGGTCGCGCAAATGACTCTCATTGGAAAAAAAAAAAAAAAAAAAAACTGAAGTTGCCTGCTCTGTGACCATTATGCTATGTTCATATGTAAGACTCAACCAAAATTAAATGTTGATGCCATTTTTTATTTCCTGGAAATATCTGTTCTGTTACACTTCCTATAAATTTGTATTTCGTAAAGTTGCATTTCATGATCATAGCCCCTTCACTTTTGTTTATAGACCTAGTTCATTAGATATCTTCTAGAAAAGGTTATTTCTCAAATTTCAGTTGATTCTTATGGAACGTTGTGATGTTATGAGTGATTGTTCATATCACACTGCCCCACAGGCTACTGCGTTGTAACTTCTGTCCGTTTACTGACAGAAAATACAAAATTACAAATTTCTTCTAGAGTAGATCGAATCTGCACATAAGATTACGCACACTTACTACACTTACATCATATCAATTTTTAGGCAAGTTGGAGGGGGGGTGAGGCTGTGGATCATGAAAAATAAAATGCAAACCAGTAGTAAAATGACAGTAAAAATTGTGTTCACCTATTTTTAGGTAAGTTTAGAAAGGTAACTTTTAAGCTAATATTATTGGGAAGGAAAAATCAAGCAAAAGATAAAATAGCAACATGATATGACTGATTTAGAGAATGTTGGAAAGTTATTTAACCCTAACGCGGCCGAGAGGAAATGAGAGGCAACGAAAACGTGGTACCGGTCGGAAAATGCTTTTCGCTGCATCTGGGCCGTCAACAACTATTTTTGGTCGCGCAAATGACTCTCATTGGAAAAAAAAAAAAAAAAAAAAACTGAAGTTGCCTGCTCTGTGACCATTATGCTATGTTCATATGTAAGACTCAACCAAAATTAAATGTTGATGCCATTTTTTATTTCCTGGAAATATCTGTTCTGTTACACTTCCTATAAATTCATATTATTTAAAGGTGCATTTCATGATCCTAGCCCCTTCACTTTTGCTTATAGGCTTAGTTCACTAGATATCCTAAAGATAAGGTTAATTCCAAAATTTCAGTTGATTCTGATAGAGCATTTTGATGTTATGAGCAAATGTTCATGTCACGCTGCCACATTGGCTACTGTAGTTGTAATTTCTGTCTGTTTACAGACAGAAAAACAAAATTACAATTGGCTGTGGATCATGAAAAACAAAATGGAAAACCAGGAGTAAAATAATAGTTAAAATTGTCACCTATTTTGAGGTAAGGTTGGAAAGGTAACTTTTAAATTAATTTGGGGGGGGGGTCAATTAATTGAAGATAAAATGACAACATGATATGACTGATTTAGAGAATGTTGGAGAGTTAGCTTAGTATAATTAGCTTATCAGTATGGTTATAGATGATGGACAAGATGGTTGAAAAAAATGGCAATACAATATGCATACTGTCATAGCTCAACAATAGCAAATTTCAAGATTAAAATTAGTGGGGTTTGCCAGGGGTGACGTTTTGTACTTGAAACTTTTTCACAAAATGCAGTGAAATGCATCGCATCATCTTAATTGAGGAAAATATGTCATAGGTGTCTCATTATGAAAAGCCTTTTGAAGTCCTACATTACAAAGGCAAAATTTAAAGCTCTCAGCTGCATGTGAAATGGCATTTAAAAAAAATAAGTATAGCAGTTTTTGCCTGGTATTTCATCATAATTAGCAACGCTGGTTTGGTGATATTTCGTTGGGTAGAGTTATGACTGAAGTGTGTAGTAAATTGCATCAGTGGGGATTTTCCCTTTTGACTGTAAACATGTCATCGGTAACAACA
Source organism: Ophioderma brevispina (assembly GCA_023653785.1). Taxonomy (NCBI): domain Eukaryota; kingdom Metazoa; phylum Echinodermata; class Ophiuroidea; order Amphilepidida; family Ophiodermatidae; genus Ophioderma; species Ophioderma brevispina. The sequence goes on from JAMKCH010043183.1 coordinate 30,170, forward strand.
CCTATTGTGTGTACAGGACAAGACATGCTGTTGCGTGTGTGTTTGTAGTCGTACTATAAACTGACAAAAGTTGACACGCTTATCTTTATGATGTTGGATATGCCAGTAGAAATAATACGATGAATTTGTTTTTCAACATACTTGATACAATATATTGGATATATGCTCCTAATTTGTTTAAAACCATTGTTTACTTAGTTTGCTCTGAGACGAATTTTGCTGAACACCATGCAGCCAAGCTCAATTTGCATATAATTGACTCAGGGTCATAGGTCAAAGTCCCACATGCTTTGGTGATCACTCCCACTTCAACCTCAACTGAAACTTAGTAATATAATGGAATTGCACACACAAAAAAATACCTTTTTCTTTTTGGTATGTTGATGTTATTGTGTGCATTCTGGGTGTTGCTAATTCGGAGACCAATAATGATAGAATTGGATAGTAACAAACATTCACATGATTTCATTGTGTTTTGGCTGCCAGAGAGTTTTGTCATTGATTTGTTAGAAGTTTGCTCTGATAGGGATAAATCTTGCTGTAAGTGTTAACCAATTTTTGTTCTATAGAAGTTGGATGGCAACGATAATTTGAAATTGTTTGGGGTGCTGATTCAACTAAGTTCACTTCGGGATAATTATTTTTGTATTTGTGAGGTAACATAACCTTCCTTGTAACATCTCCAATTTATTGTTCATGTTTTGTTGTAGCTGGACATCTGACAATATTTCAAACTTTCAAATCAAATTTTTTGTTTGTCTGTGTCAATTAAAGGTGGTTGTTCCGATTTATGTGTATGTGTTCCTACTTGATATGAGAGCCTGCACTTGCACATAACCCCATACAAGTCACCGTGGGAAACAAACTTACGGTTTTGATGGTAGAACTCAATAATGCATGTTACAAAAGCCCCTATTCAATACTGGTGCTATATAAAGGGTTAACCACTAAAATGGCATTTTTTTTGTCCCCCGCCGAACGAAGTTCGGGAGGGGACTAATAAGTAAATTGGCTCCGTCCGATGTCCGTATGTATGTCGTATGTATGTAGTAAATGTTGTATGTATGTATGTCCGGATAAAAATTTTAACCCTTGAACTTTGTCAGATCTTTTTTCTGGGATGAGCTAGAGGAGCAAACTTTGGGTATATTTGTAGGTGGGGAAACCCCCTATAACCATGTAATTCATACCCCCAGGTTCCCTCCCCTGGGTCTGTCGGGGTGGGGGAGGTCAGACAGGGAAAAAGGTGTCCACATTACCAGAAATGTCAACAATTGTTGACCATATGTGTACATTTTACCTGGAGTTCACATGAGGGCTACTATGATTTAACTTGGTGAAAAGAACGGGTTGGATGATTTCTCGGCCTCATTAGATTTGGGTGTAAAAGATGCTAAATTCAATAATCTAATTTGCATAATTTATGAAAATTTTTTTCCCTTTCCCCCAAAGCGTGTGTACAAGTTTTCTGGAGTTCCGTAATGCATATAATGATGTAATTTGGTGAAGGAAGTGGGCTGAGAAGTTCTCGACCTGATTATATTTTGGGCGTATTTCGGGCAAATTAATATGCAAATGACTAATTGATATGCAATATCAACTCCAATGCTAGTGGAGGGGGGAAAGTATACCCAACAAAAGTATTAACATATGTAGTACCCATGTTTTTTTATTGAAGGTATTTTTTAGAGTTTTGGTTGTTACACATGGGTCATTCTTTTGGGTTGCCAGCCTGTTTTTAGCACTTCTTGGAAAATTGAACATACGGTGTTTTGCCTTGCCCCTTTCTAGAACTCTTGTTTGGGGTCCCCAATTCACATGTTGTCCACATGATTTTTTCAAAAATAGTGTTCCAAATTGAATAAATTATCATATTTTTACTAAATTAGTGAATTTTCAGGGAATTTTTTTGCATGATTAATTTAAGATTTCTTGAGGTCAGTTCACCAAAGGAAACAATTTTATTCGAGCTAGTGGTGGCCAAAGTTTAAGAGTGACCTGGTGGGCTATTTGTCAAATCACTTAGTGGATCGCGATATTCGGCGGGGACATATTTAACGCATCGCGTAAATACGAGTTCGCCTTGGTTTTGTTTATAGCTTGGGAATGAAATGGATTCTAGGGCTCAAATTTCAGGACGACAAGGAAAAAAATACGGCCTTTCCATCTTATATCAAAATCGATAACTACCTCTTCCGGGTAAATCAAGTGGGGTCCAAAGACGATCGGAACCCCCACCTTTAATTTGTTGTTTCGCGGTGATACGCCGTCAACATTTTCTAATGGAAAGCTTTAAAAGTTTTAGAGGCTTTGTAGCTGGGAAAACCATTAACCCACACCTGCTGATATAATGTACACAGTGGAACTTAACTGATTTATTTAGCCATCGTAACATGGTAAGATAGGCGGTAGGGCTTGAAGAGGACTAGAGATTAAATAATTGGAAGCTGCATTATTATATAAGGCCATGTTCACAACCCCGGTCACAAAACTCCAAGGTTTGAAACTCCAGAGGTCAAAAATTTAAAAAATCCCAATTATTTTACTTACTCCAAATTACGTCCAACGAGGCCAGAAACTCTGAAAATCATCCCCCTGAACCATTTACTTCCCATTTCCGTCCACTTCTCAATATCGGAGTGTAGACTCTTAATCATCATACCGGAAGCCGTGCACTTTCGCGCGGTATATTCAAACACAGGAAGTTTAAAAAAAAGGTGACCTTGCGAGGTCACCTCCGCTCACAGCCCCGAAGCTCGTCCACACGGCACGACACTCCAACCACTCCGGAGTGTTCATTGGATGTTTGAGTTTCACCCCCTATTTTTTTAAGGGGTAAAACCCAAACCCCCGCTATTACCCCGCTCGATAAAACTCCGGAGTGTAAACCTCCGATGCATCCATACGGCCAAAAACCCCGATCGACACGCCAGAAGTTTTGAAACTCCGGAGTATCAGCCTCCGTGTGGGACACTACTTATGATGTAATTAGCTATTTAGAATGTTCAGGATACTGTGTGTAATATATTGACAGGCCCTAGTAAAGGTGAGTGACCCAATCATTTGCTGATTCAATTTCTCATAATAGCTATCCATATTATGATGTTTTTTTTTCCCTCACATGGAACAATTGACCTAAACATCTAATAACAAATTTTTAGTTACCAACCGGCAGAAGCAAAAAATCTAGATACTAAATTGACCCATATGACATTGTTTAATTTAATGTAATCAACACCACATTTGGAGACCATTGTTCATAATATCACCTTGAACCATTTCCTGCACATAAATTTTCCACTGGGGTAATGAGAAAAATATGACGTCTGATACCAAGTCTCAATTTTGGACGTAAAAAGGGGAATGCGATTTTTTTGGTTTGATTGGGTCACCCACTTTCAATACGTAAACTTGATTTGATGTTTGTGTATGTTTTTATGGCAACATTTAAAGACCTATCAGTGATTTTCCAAAAGGTCGAAAATCTATACATTTGTAGGAAAATTTTTAGAAGTGGAAGGATAGTTACTTCATAATTCTCATAAGTTACTTTTTCCAATTTTTTTCCACTCAACCTCAAGAATTTTACAGAAAAGGAAGAAAACGGCAGTTTCAAAGATAGGAATCTTCAATTCAATTACGTGCTATATTAAGTGTCCGTACGTAGTAATTTGACTACATTTCCAATTCTTGTCCTTATTTAGTTGCTTCTGGTCCTATCAATTTGCAGGGTAGTTAGGGATACCAGTAATTTGTTATCACAAGCAAAAAATCTGATTTTGGATTATTTTTCTTTTTCTTCGACTTTCTTATTTAGCAATCACTGATGTGACTTTACATCTAGTTAGTACATTATGGCCACATTTTATTCAATTTGTCAAAAGCCTGCAGAATTTATGAAACATAGAAGAGGTCTAAACAGGAAATGCTGCAGAAGTTAAAAATTGTATTTCTATTTGGTGAGTAGTGCCGTGGAATTTGTGAGAGTCGTGGTGCAAAATAGGCCTATAGGACATACTGTTTGTTTTGTCATGATACTCAACATCACTGCACAGACTGGCAAAATAACATGAATCCCGGATATACATCCACAGCATTTTGCACTTCCTTCCTCGGTTACTTTTTGTTGACAGTTTTTAACTCTGTGACACTACTGTAGCTGCTTTCATATGGCTTATCTGATTTGTTGATTACATACATCACATACATTCATTAACATAACCAATTGAAATGCACTCCAAGGTTTAATCCCTAATTACCATTCTTTACCTTGTTGCTGATTGGCTCAAAAATTCCCATGGTTACCAATTACAGGCAGTGCTAATGGGTTTAAGTATTATTCAGAAATTGTATGCTGGATTGAAAAAAATTGAGCAAAACTAACTTCGATGATGGGAAAATGCTTCTAGCTTGCTAGCAAAAACGCAAAACCAATTTTGTGTATCGGGTGTGATCTGCTCCATTATGATCCAGGAATCTACATTATTATAATTATGTGTGGTGCATGCTGAGATCAAAATGGTGTAGTGTAACCTGCATGCTAAACTTTAGCACTTGACATTCTCCTGTCGCTAGGAAGTAAGGTCTGTTCATACCTCGCTGCACCATGCGTTGCTTTGGCCGATATACCCATCACTTCTGCCGAAAACTCAACTCAATGCACGAAGGCAAGTTAAAACATATTGAACTTTATTGCGATATTGATTATCGCTATGGTATATTTTGGGAAGAGACTGCAATTTGGGCAATGCAACTGCCCCGCATGCATTTCTTCCAATCGAATTTTTATACTGTTGTTCACAATGAGTTTATTAGTGACAAAATACTTTTAAATGGCAAGATTGGGATGAGTTCTGCTTACTGCCAACATTCAGTAAAAAACCCCAACTCAGAATGCATTTTCTGTCAAATCAACCTCATCAGGCAGCAAGCCCCCCTAACCCTGACGTCGGTTCTTTTCTAGCCCATCCCCGGGAGGGACTAAAGGAGTGAGGAAAGAGGGGAACAAAAAAAGTTTGCAATTGGCTGGGATTCGAACCCTGACCCGGGATAGACGCTACGGCGGTGTCACTGGCCCGGCAGGCGTTTCGTGGCCCAGATGAGTCCCTTGGTTTCATGATTTCATTGCTACTTTCTGGACTTAGCACTGCATTTTTCTCAATTAACACAGTGAGTCTTTTGGTGAGATTGCGTTGTGCTAGTGTTAAGGGTGGTATCTATTTGTGATCTACTTCATGGCCTCATAGTGGAGTCACAGAGGCAGTCTCCTAAGTTCGGGATTTTAGTGTCTTTTTAAGCTGCAGGAAGAGTTTCAGGAGCCTAGAAATACTTAAGGACTTTCTGGGCAATTATTTCAAAATTTTGTTTGAAATTTCAGAAATCAAGTATATTCCTATTTTTTGTCAATTTGGAAATTATCAAACAGGATTATTCTATAAACAGGGAAGGTTGGGGGCAGGTATGGCTTATTGCCCCGCCGGGAGCGCGGGGCTATAGATGTGGAACAACTTGACAGACTGGAGTTTTTGCTGTAGTGAAGCCTGAGCTTGGTCATAAACAATTTTCATGGCAATTGAAAATGATGACCAGTGCTAAAATTCGTAATGGTTGTGATGCACATGGCAATTATTTATGCCAACACACAATAGTTTTTTGTGTAAGGACAATGTATATACAGTGTGAGATAGATTGTATTTTTCAGTGTTTTTTTTTTTTTATATACAAATGTATATTGGATCTGTACAAGGGTTCTATTTCCACGTGTTTAAGTGGGGTCAAAGAGTGGTGGAAATATCAGGCCATTTGGGCGAAGTGCCATCAGTGCCTGGTTATATCATGGCATATTCCCCAAAATTGACAATTTCTTGACACTACATCGTTACAAGGTCGAGAGAGTCGACATTTATGTACTACGTACAGGGAACTTGAGCAAGAGTATAGTGACCTTGAGTTAAGTTTACGATACCGCTATTTATACCATCAGTTTTCAATAAAAGTTACATACACAGCATTTTTTGGTTTGGAAAATGTATTCTTTCTCCTCTATTCTTGGCTATTTTCGATTGTTGCAAATAATTCTGCCAATGCGCGGGGCATACATTGTTGCCCAGCACCAACATGTTTTCTTGTGTTCATTTTTGTATTTTTGTCAGTATAACACCACATGACGACCAGTGCAAAAAAGTGTATTGGAAGAACATTGATGTGGAAGAACACTCTACCCCTCAATATTTGCCTTCCAACTTAAATTTGTTATTCGTATTTCAGTCTTGAAGTCTGCCAGATTTGATCTTAATATGTTAAATAAAATAACCAAATTAAAAATTTAAATTAATTGAATCATGTTGTAATAATTTTCCGTAATATACTTGCATTTCTACACCTTTGAACGGCAGGTAAATATTAGGATGAAAAAGAACCTGAAATGACAAGGGGTATTTTCATAATGACTTTTTTCCCATTTCATTTCTCTCGATCAATTTCCAAGTAGCCGAGTGTTGTGTGCGATTGTATGATGATATTTTTTTCATTATGAGGCAGTAGCAGCAGCAGTCGCAGCCAGAAAAGGACCAGTCGGATCCTTGCCTTGTTCTGGTTGAGCCCACTGGACATGAATATAGGTATAGCAAATTCCATGCGCATTTGCAACGGATGTACTATGGCAACTAATTCAGTGGTCTGGACCGGCATGCTAGTACATGTAGCTAGTGATGGTCAGAATGACTGTGATATGTGACCTCTAAGGAATTATATGTAAGCTGAAACATTAAAAAATGTGACTTCTTTTCTCTGCCATGGCAGTACATTTGCCCTGTGCAATTTTGGCAACGTTATAATTTGGTACATGCCAATTGCACATTGAAAGCCTGTTCCAAGTAAGGCATGTTTTGCTTCAACATTTCAGTTGGAATAGTTTTTTTAAAATGTAAGTTAAAATGGTATAAGGAATGTACATGAACACACCTGTAACAGTTATTTTCTTCTAACTCTAAAGAGTTTTATTCATTTACTATTTGTGTTACCTTAGGAGACACCCAAGTTCTAAATTCCAAGTGTGTGTGGTGTTTGTGTGTTGACCTTGTATGAACATTCAGAAACTGAATTTACCCTACTTTATTTATTGACTGTAAGAAGCCTAGTTTCAGTTTACATTACAGTAACCATCTCATCGCACTTGGCATGCCGTTTTGGAAGAGTAGTTAAAGGTGTGTGGTTCCGATCGTTTTGGGACTCCCTGATTTACCGCGGAAGTAGTATCGATTTTTGATATCATATAATGGTAGGCTGTATTTTTTATCTTATTGTCCGTCCTGAAATTTGAGTCCTCAAATCCATTTCATTCCCAAGATATAAACAAAACACCAACTGTCTTTAATGGTTAATCATACAATTATTAAGCACAGTATTGAATAGGCAATTTCAGTATCATTACTGCGTTCTACCAATCAAAATGCAAGTTTGTTTGCCACTGTATTGATGGAGGCGTATGTGCAAGTGCTTAATCTCTCATAATCAAGTAGAGAACACCAATACACCTAAATCGGAACAAGCACCTTTAAAACAATGTAGTCAGGGCCATTCCTGGGGGATGAGTACACACCCCCATTAGCATACTTCTGTCAGCCAATTGTTGACTTGTCGGCAAAATTGTATTTTTTGTTAAAAAATATTTAGGTTGCATAGATTTGATGAAATAAATTTTTGTACTGTTTTGTTGGACGATAATTAAATACTTTGATAGCTAATAATAGTATACACTGAAACTTGTTAATGGCATTGTGTCCAGTGCTTGCAGAAACTTGTATCATCGTTGTATCCAGTTTGTAATCACATTATTCACATATTATTAGTGTGCACCTTGGTGTAAGGTAAACAAACATTACTAATATTAAGATTTCCAAAGTATATGTCCAAAAAGCTTACCAGCCCATTTTGTAAAGGGTATGTGGCAAGCAAGATGGTGTGGCTGTGTCAAATTCTGATAAAAAATCAGATAAACCAGATTTGATTGATTCATACCCATAGATATTATTATTCATATGTTATCAAGAATTGATTTCCCATTTGCACTTGTGACAATACATGCTAGGATTTTTTTCCACTTGCCATAAACTTGCTCAAATAAAATCTCTGTGGTGTCATTGTGTAGCATATTTTGTAATGATGGGATCTTTAGAGGAAAACAAAATACAAAATTCTGTTAAGGGGGCATCTACCCTCAGTCTTTTGTGGAGCAAGAATTTCTGAGTTTTCTTAATTTCTGAATTCTCACTACTTTCAGCTCTATTTTACTTTTTATTTGGTGAAAATCGGACATTCCGTTCTGATGCTACAGTTGATCAAAGTGCATTCATTGTACCACGCAAGTAAATACTACGGATAAAAATTGAAAATGTCTTCGCATTAGGTTGCACAACTTACCTGGATAGCAGACAACCGGTAAAAAGACCCTATTAGTACTAATTTTAGGGGGCAAAATGTGCAATTTTGCTTTATCCAAATTCAACACATTTGACATTTGACCCCAGCTCATTTGCATATGAGTATCAAAATTTACAAATAAATATAATTTTCTGAAACCTCAGCCAATATGCTTTGTAATGATATATAACAAGCCATACTTCCAACATTTCAACTACTTCTACCCTGCTTTTCAAATAACACCTCAAAATGAGGGTAGATGCCCCCTTAATTGCATCGGAGTATGTGTGGGTATTTGACTATTTTGTATTGCAATGAGGATGTGTGTATGCCTGTGTGTGTGTGTGTGTGTTATTGTGTAGGCCTGTTTTTTTTAGATGCATTATATTATTTTGTCAAAATTGCTGTTAAGCCTAATTGAGCCCATTAATGAAATTATATTTTCCATTGTCATATTTCTAGTGTCTCTTATAGAAAACAAAAACAACTCCAATTCTGGTTAGAACTTGTAACAAACAAAAATCAAAAGGAAGACCAAATGTATGTTTCATTGTGTGTCATCATCACCAGCTCAGATCATGCTTTTCAAGTTAGTCAACAAGTCTCACTTTGTAGATCAGTCTAGCCAAACACGCAGAAAAGCAGGTTTTCCATGTACAACCACATTGTGTCAGGGCAAACTCCCACACGTACTACACATACACTATTGGTTGCTCAGCTAGCCCAGGCATGCCCTGCCTGTATGCACCCAACCTTCTGCATAATGAGCAGCTATGAGCAGCTACAATGCTGTTTGAAAATGTAAGCAGCTAACAGGCTGACCTCACACACACACTCAGTCTACCACTTACACGACTAGCGCAAGCAAGCTTTTAGCTCAGTGGCGGCACTTTCTGATGCTACGATACCAATGAAAACATTGATGTTCTGTGATACTTGCACCGACTGAGCAAGTGATTCAGCATTTGTAACCAAGTTGTTTTTGAGAGTGGAATCTTCTTCTAAATGTCTTTTTCTGTTGTGTTCAATCAGCTATGTGTCATGGATGCTTTGTGAAAAACGAAGAAAAGCGGTAAGTCCTGTGTCTGTTGTGAACAGTGTGTGTGTGTGTGCTGGGTTGATTGGCCGGTCTGCATGCTTGCACTTGCAGGGGCTCGTCTGTGGCAGTGGTTTTAAATGGGCACTGACTGCACTGGTATCTAACTGTTGTTAAAGTACAGGTGCAAGTTGGATTGTTCTTTTGTTCAGAATCGAACGGTTTTTGCTTACAGATTTTAACATTTTGTAAAAGTGATTTTGTTTGTGTGGTTGTGGAAAAGTAATATAAAGCTTGTATAAAGCCAATTTAAGCACATGCGGATTGATGTCGAACTTCAGATATAGGTAGAAGGGAGCATTCTGTATTTGTTTATTTTCTCACCTTTGTATTACAAACAGCTTTTGTTGGTCGCAAACTTTTAAATTTAAAATTTAAAAAGTTTGAATCGCTTTGTGTCCTTTTCTTTTTGTGTGATAGATGTTGTTACCTGTTGTACAGGCACTTCAAACAATCATTACAATAGGTGAATCAGTAGAATTCAGAAATGCAGTTACTAAGAGAAGCATATAGCATAATTGATCAAATTCTCCCTTCTGAAGGACTGCAGTTCCAAAGGTTCACGTTTTAAAGGTTCACTTTTCTGAACACGCAAGTTTTACCCTGTACCCTAGAGTTTGATATTTTAAAAAAATGGGACAAGTTTTGCTATAGATTCCAAATATAAATGAGTGTTGGAAAATTAAGTGTTAGGAAGAGTGAACTTTACGAATTGTGAACATTTTGAATAGCAACCTTCCAAACAATGACTTGTTCCCATAAAAACTGCACAAGGGGATCAAGCGGGCATTAAAGCATCACTTCCTTGAAGAGGAAACCTGTTTTTAGGTCATCAAATTCGTATTGACAATTATTCAAATTATATGTCGTAAAGGAGGGTTAATTGACCTGTTGCATATTTTTTAAAAATTTAAATTTAGCTAACATGATTACCAAGAAAAATTGTCACTTTTATTTGTCACTTGTTTATTGAGGGGAACAGAGTTGTTCTTAAAAAAAAGAACAGGAAAAAAGATCACTTTTGTGTTCTTGTAAAAAGATCTTTTGACTCCCTCACCCCACAAAAAATATGATAAACCCTCATCCCCCTTTTTCTTAAGTTAAAATTTTAACTAGCGTTGCAAAGTCCACACTTACACAAATGTCAAAAAGCATGGTGTTTCCGTAACCTGACCAGGTTTTTCTGACCACCTTGTTTGCTGACCACTATGAATTCAACAACCTTAATGGAATAAAAACCTATAAAGGTTGTTGAATTCATAGGTGTCAGGGAAGGTGGTCAGGTAAACGTGGTCAGGTAAACGTGGTCAGGTTACAGAGACCCCACAAAAAGCATTCGCAAAAGTGAGATTTTTTGTTGTTTTGCTTGTAACAGCACCCTCCCATGGAAGTAAAATATTGTGTGCTCTGTGCTGCACTTGGACAACATTATGGTTGGCAGCATTGATTTTCACTCAGGTAAATTTCCACCCCAAAATGGGAACAAGGAAAGAAGTCTAAATGACAAAAACAAATTAATTTCAGTTGAAGTTTGGGCTTTTTTCTTTACTGATTTGTTGGAAAATAGACTACTTTGATGTTGATTTACATAAAAGTAGACTTGCTTAGGCATACTTGTCTCAGACATAAACTATTTCAGAAGAAAGAATGCTGAGGTTTCATTTCTTAGATTTGAGTTGCCATTTTCAGTAGGGCATAGAGTTTTGGTTGAAGCATTTTCTGAATAATAACACAATTAACCAATCAATTTTTAAACCTGCGGATTTAAAGGATGTCTTGTTAAGTTATTGTGCAAAGGTGCCAAATTACCAGTAACTGTTAAAATCCTATTCACTGATCCAGTCAGAGTTTACATTGCCACACTACCAGTACCATTTTAACACCCTCCAATTTGAATAGGAGTCCACCTCACCGGTGATAACCAATCCCAGTATTCTATTCAAATGTCCCACCATGACTCCTGGTTGTGTAGCTCTACCTATTCAATGTTCAGTGTACACTAGTTAGCATGACAATGCACCATGTCCTTGGTTTAAACACAGCCTGGGTCTAACTGTTGCACCAGCTTTGTTACTGTGGTTCTCTGTGGCACACTTTGATTAACCAGTTCAAGGATGTCAGATTCCTCAAGTTAAAACAAATATCAGGGGGATTCTCAAGTGTTATGTATTGGTGCCAAAATTTCTGAATCAATATGGTGGAGTGCCAAATATGCTCCTATTTCTTAAATGTTTCTTAATTTTCTATTGCCTCACAAGTGTCACTATTATGCCTGACTTGACACTTGACCCACCAGTTGAGAATCCCCAGAGATATAGAATCTAAAAAGATAAACATGATTCATAAATCCAGATAATTTTGATTGTTACCAAGCTTACCCATGCTTATTTGCAAATGGTTGTTAAATTCAATAGTTTTGACTGCTTATGTTTCCCTGTATACAATTTCTGGAAGTGCTGCATTCTTCCTAATATTAGTACCCACCCTTCAAATTAAAAAAAAATGAATTATCGATACCATTGATTTTGGAACATATGAAACTTTGGGAGTTGAAAAGAAAAACTAGTTGCATATTTCCCCCACCTATTTTTGACATTTGGATGGGAGGGTTAATAGCTGTTAACACCTGTAAAAAGTGATTTTTTTTATTGTTGAGAAAGAAGGGGAAACCCCTGCAGAAACGTCAATGCAAAGAGACAAAGTCCTATTGTCATCATTTCACGGCGGACTGAAACATGCATGACGTGTGGCTTTGACGCACGCTAATTGTAATGCAAGGTGGCCTTGACGATGCTTAATTGCATCAACAGAATGTAAAGTTCACTAGCATCTATTTCACCATCGATGTGAAATGCAAAAATTACATCAACAAATTAAAATTGGGTATAATTCAATGATCTACGTCAGGTAGTTCTAAATTTAAACAAAAGGGAAAAAGGGGGCTTTTATACACTCATTGTTAGTTTTAGAATGACAGTATGAGTAATGAGACTAGTTGCAGATCTCCATGGTGGCAAAGGTGTAATCAATATTGGAAACTGCATCAATAAATTTATATTTGATAAATTTCCGCATCTGCATGATCTGCATGGGAAACTTAATAAGCGAAATTGATAATCGCTTTTGGGAAGACAATTGTTGATTTTACCCTGGTCTGACAGGAGTTACTCTTTTACTGCAGATTTGTTGTTATTCTGCTAGCATGTAATCGATAGCCAAATATCAAACCAATAGTTAGCTGTTTTCTTATACTGTTAGTAATTAATGCAACAGGTATTATGTTCCTATATATATACAGGTCCGTCCTTCTGTAATCTTGTGCATATCTTAAAATGCTAGATTCTTGAGGAATTTCTTTTCCTTTGTCAAGAAGCATCAATATGAGAATCATTAATTCATTTTCTATACCAGGAGTTTTATTGACAAATGATTAAATAAATAAAAAAAATAGAAAACATGGGTCCTGTCTTGTCTTGCCAATTTTTGAGAATTTCCTGTTGCAGATCAACAAAGTTTTACAATAGGTGGCATCTGAGTCAGGGGACTGACGTTACACTTGCTGTCAATTTCCATTTCAGGATGTGGGTAATCAGCATTTAAAATTGCAATTGGTCAAATTCTGAAAGCAATCGTACATCAGGTAGTTCTCATACACACAAGACAACAACTTTTCAACAATCATTGTTGATTTAAGAATGATTAGATCGCTTGAAGTACTCGGAGACTAGCACTTGTTGCATGACTCCATGGCAGCCGATGCGTAATCAATCTGGTTTCAGTTCCTGTGCCTTTCCACGTACGCGGATTGCAATCAGGCTTGTTTGTGGAAGCTAGTGTTTTTAGCTGACTTTTATTTTAAATATTATACAAGCTCTTTGTGTGGGGGGTGTATGGCCCTCTTTTTTGGCTACTGGTTGCAGCCAAGATCGCTGGCAATGCAGGAAGAAGGTCCACCTGAGTGACTCACGGTTTCTTTTTTGGGGCTGAGCTAAGCCTCAGCTTGTCTAGACTTGTATTACCCACCGTGCAGTATCTCATGTGCATTTGTGCTAAGTCATCTTGGGGAAGGCTAGATCAAGATGAAGCTTGTGACTGCAAAATGTTGGTGATCGTATGATGATGACATAGCTTGTTTTGGTTCTGTTGTGTATGATTCAAAGTGAAAGTTGTGTGAGAAGTAATGTATTTTTAATCGCAGAAATGCTAAATGTTGCACAGAGGATTGGGGAGGGTGGACAAATATTTTGTTTTAATTTTTAAAGTAATGTACTAAGTTTAAATTCCCTTACAGCTGCAGTATATTTTTGTTTGAGGATCATAAGATGTGTAATAACCAGCATTTTATTATTTCTGTATATCAGTTTGACCTGCCTCTTTAGACTGTTATTGCATCAATTAACACAATTTTAAAGCTGTAAAATATTAACCAGTTGTATTTTTTGTCTTTTTTTTAACCTTCAGATTCATGCCGGGTCTCGTGAGCACAGGCTTCAAACGGAAGCATGACGCCCTCGAAGAGGACGAAGGCAAGGGGTGCCCTCAACCCCAAGCCTATACTATGCAACGCCAGAGTGTCCTCAACATATCGATTTGTAAACTTAAAACAACGCGTGCCCTTATCGAACCGTCCCTGAGGCGCTCAGTGCTCATTTGTAACACGCTCAGGCAGATAGAGCAAGAGCTGCGAGCAGAGGGGCGCCATTTTGACTCCACCCACTTGTCCATGATCATTGCCAATCAGTCGGTAGAGGAGAATACGGACAAAGAAATCTCAAGAACGACGGATGCTAGCAGCAACTCAGGTGCTCAACTGTTGAATTGTCAACGGACTCAAGAGCTGTGTGCTCCAAAAGAATGCATTAGAAAGGGGGATAATTGTGCCTCACAAACAGACATTCTTTCTAGGACTGTGTGTGGCTGCTCAGGTTGCCTAGCAACCAACACAAGACTGTCATCAACTATCTCAATAATGTCCAACCATCTCTCCTCAAAGGTGCATACTTTAGGTACAAAAGACGCCAATCTAAGACTGCCTTCCAAACAGAACAATGGTGCCAATACAGACAGTGTGTTCAATATATCAGATGGTCTCGACGCAGATGAGTCCTTCAGCGATATTGACATTAACATGTATGACTTTGATCTCAGCTCACCGGTAATGGTCAACCCCAAACCCACCATGCACAATAGTACAGCCGATGATTGGCTGAAATCACTAGTGGGAGACATCACGACAACATTAGGCGCCACCAACGACAGCTCACAACAAACGACAAATCAGGGGAGCAACTGTCGGAGTGATTTGATTGATGAACTCGATCAAATTATGCACGTGCTCGTCGATGTTGGAATGTAACCATATTTTGTGCTCACTTACTGTAAATTATTATAAGGCTGCAGTTTGGCCACATACTGAAAGCTTATCCTCGTCAATTGACCAAATTTGGGGGTAAATGTAAGTCTTTGTAATACTGACGAAAATGAGCAATACCATGTGTTTTGCTTTCAATACATTGGTCTTTATTCTACTTTGGCTTTCAAAACTAGTTGTATACAGCTGACTAAATTTAGTCTGTTGTGCACAAGCACGGTCCAGACATCATTGTGTACAAATCTATATTCCTTTCAATTTCATTCGTTAATTGATCTGACCAATAAATTATTTGTAGTTAGGAATTTTAAATACCAAATACATAATTCCGTCAAAGCATGCGTGCGTGATTGATTCCGCAGTGAGAAAAATAAGTATTGTTATTTAGTAATAATAGGTGCCAATCTGCTCATAATCGATTCGTAGTCATAACTGTCTACTCTGTGTGAAAGAGATGACATTGTTCGAAAGTAGTAAGTTGGGCTGTTGAATGGAAATTACCTATGCTCGTTTTACAAATTAACCTAATTCTTTTCCTACCGAGACAAAACTCAGGAATTTTATACACATTTAAGGAACACACATTGTTTAGTGAGGTTAATTTCAACTTGTATGCATTGTTCCACTTTCCTACAAAACATTTTTATAAGAAAAAAACAAAAAAATGGAATGCACTGGCAACACTTAAATGTACTTATCAAGGAACACTGTAGTTACCATGGCAACTAGAATAGAAGAGGTCAGCTGTATGCTAGAGCAGAATAGTGTATGTGTGTGTGCCTAAGATTCAGTGACCTACCAAAAAACAGTGCAAACATGGTCAATGGTGACTGTGACTAAATTAATACGAAAACCATCCAAACTGGCACATTTAGCTTCAGGCGTACTTTTTGTACAGTCATTGTGTAGGTAGATAGACCGAGAGTGACCTATTAACTTTCTATTCTATAAAAGATTCCATACTTTTGGTAGAATGGAACTATTTCAATTTTGATACTTGGGAGGGAAAAAAGGGTGGGGGTGAGAAGGTATGTGGCCAAAATGCAGAAATTATTTTGATACAAGAAAGAAATGCAAATTTATATATTGTATTTTTGCTGCCATGCCTAGTTTTTTCCCTTTTACATGTTCAGTATTTGAGGAGAGAGAAAAAAGGAATTATATATGATATTTGTACATTTGTTTATAGAATAATATATGAAGTAGTTCATCGGTCTCTAGATGGCAATAAGAGAATAAGAAACATGTAGTGTTTGTTCACAGGCATATGTCCAGTGTTGTCAAACTGAATTCTGTTATTATCACTTTGTCAAATGTCTTTTCTAGCCTTCAAACATGAAAGGGGACTCTTTCAAGTATTGGGTAGTCATCCTAGTACACACTCCAATTCCAGTTTTGCGATAAAAATCACAAAATTGTATTTTTAAGAAAAGACTATGCAGCTGCAATTGAACTGTGAAAGTTACGGTGAAAGAACATTTTTAGCTCTATCCTAGTTTAACTAGGGGTGATTGAAATAATAATTTAGGCCCAATTGTATGCCAAAAAAGGACCAAAAATTCAGTCTTATGAAGTTGTCAGATCCTATTTCATTGAATCAGGTCCTATTTCATTGAATCACACAAGTATTGGGTCCTGAAATTGAGCCCAAAGATTTGGTATGATTCACAGTGGCCAGAGTAAATACAGCAGGCCTATGTTTTACTAAAAGATTACATTGGTGCAGGTTGATGCACTTTTTCTTGTTCTTTTATCTGGGATCGATGAATATCAGTACCAGCTTTTACAAAACATTGGCCAATTCTGGGAAGCTGTGTGCAGGTTTTTTTCCCCAAGAACTTTAAGAAATGTTGAAAATTGCATCATCATGTTGTTAGGCTCATACATGTTCGGTTACCTTGTATGGGGTTCCATACATTCATGTCCCGATATATTCTGTAGACTATAACCAACCAATTTGTAGGACTTGACAACACACTCTCGATTGGGCCATTACATTTGATATTGATACTCCCTCTGTGGAAGAACCCAAATTTGTTGACTCCCTGATGCCTTTATCTCCAAAACAGTTTACTTAAAAGTATAGTACCAGGGGCTTAAATTCACAAAGATTATGCATTTAAATGTGAATCAGTTAACACTGACCTAATATCACAGAAGATTGATCAAATTTGCCAAAATTCCTTGCATCCGAAATGTCACAAAGTCTTTACGGTATTCACTTCCCCCAATAGTTTTTATTGATAAAGGTTGCAAAACTAAATAATGTTTTGAATTTTGAATGTTCAGAGCTGAGAACTAATGCTGCTATGAGAGAGGATGGGGTATGGCACGTCCTTTAAAAATGGTGTTGATAAACTAATGCATATTACAGTAAAACAAATATTATGTTCCTGTACGTTGCATGCTTGGACATAGATTGTTATTTAAGTTATTGTAACAAGCAGTTGTTAAAAACAGTATTGTCCTTGCTTTTGCGTATTCTCATCTAAAAATGGTCATATTAGGGGTGCAAATCCAAATCCCTTTTTGCTACTATTTTTAAGAATGTACTCAACCCATCCTTATAATATTATTATAGAGTAAGTAATATTTTTTATTACAATTTACCTATGAGAGTAATATATTGAATGTTTTTTATTTCTTGTAAAGGAAACACTCAACATGTTTTGAGGTTTTTAAAACAAAATGTGAAATGAAATGTATTTATAGAAAAGATGTTGAAGGAATATATTTCTTCTTATGTGTACATATATTTATTGTAAATTTTTTGTCTATTTGTGTACAGAAATAATGGTAAAGAAATCAAGATTTTTGTATGGTATAGAACAAAATAGGGAAAATGCCTTCCAAATTTATGGCTGGATATTGTGCTGCCTGAAACACTGAAGAATCAAGAATCCTCATATTTTGCTCACACAATTCATAATCTGAATGTGGTGAGAACGGACAGACGATAGTGTTTTGCCGTGTGATATCGGAATGGTCGAACCCGAGTGGTTGAAGTCAAATATTTTAGGGCAATCACTGTCGGAGTTGTTGGGGCAAATTATAAGGTTGATCTTGACTTCCAATAGTGCAACAAAATGGAAATTGCTGCAGGGGAAGTTTTATAGAAAATTGATATTTTTATTGTCGATGGTTTTGTCAGCAGTTTTAGTAATAATAGGAATATATATAACTAGATTTCTTAAACCAATATTTCACCGAAAGTAATATCATCAGAGGGTGAGCTGGTATGTGTGACTATACAGGCTGCACTTGGCTACACACGGCCTGGTTTTTGCTACGTAAATTTCTATCTTTGATAGCTAGTAATTTTGTAGAACAAGAAAATAATGTAGGGAGTTTATATTGTCTTGAGGGTTAACCTATACTTGCCTTTGAAATTAAATTTCCTTACCTTTCTAAAATTTAAAGACTGAAAAATGATAGTCACACAAGCTGTGTCCGTAATAGTCGATTCTTACACAATGTGGTATTTAGACTTCTCACTTTTGCGTCAACAGTGACATAGTTGACCGGCCTATGAACACATACATGCAACATGATTTTGATGCCCTCCAGTGATCGTAATACATCACAAATTATTATAGTATGCAGAAATTACGAATATGGGTGTATGCTGTTCAAAGCATGATTTGGAAATCCAACAGAGAAAAAGTGAAAGTACACAGGTTGTGTAATTGGTAGCGGGCAAGCATGATATGACATGTCTTTTCCCGTCACATGTATTTTGAATTTCTTTTGTCCCAAATTCAATAGGTTATCAGTGTAATTTAGGTGACGGGTTTCAGTACAGATTACAAGAACCGATTATAAAATCGAGAATATGCAATTTCTGGGTGGAAGTTTTTATTCTGACAATCATTTTGAACATTCCACAATTGCCAGGTTTATTTTAGAAGATGGGATGTAATGAAGAACTGAAACTAATATTATTAGTTTGACCTGATGAAACAAAATGTACTAGTTAGTTAGCATGACCTTCAAGAAAGACTTTGTAAGAAGTTTGGAGATGCACTTAAGTTGTCATATTTTGTTGCAGATGCGACACATACACTCTACTCTATCTCTCACTTCTTAAAACATTGTTGATTTCTCAATTCTCATGAAATATAATTAAATAGGAATTTTACACCCTGGTCATATTTGATAAGTTGCAGTCCCGAAGAACGGAATCCCTCAGTATAGCAGCTTACCAAAAGTATTTAACTTAAGCTTCCCAAACACAAGTAAAACAAGTGAACAGTTAAAGTTAATTTTTTTGCGCACATTTATATTTTGGAATGTATTACCTTTTTAAAAGGCAATCAAAAGTGAGAATCAAGTGAGAGAATTTCAATTTCCTTTGGTGCAGCACTTAACTTATTCCTCTGGCAAATATTGAAAACTTACAAATTGATTGCAACAGGATGCTAGTTTGTAGAAATCATCTGTTGCCTCAATTGACTGCTTCATTTATTTGTTACGACTGCACTTTAATTTCTGTAATAGCATCATTAATCTCCCTATCTACCTACCTACTTAATTACATTAACACTGCAATGGTTTAATGCATGCAGTAGGTATTTCCCTACAAGTGACTTTAAGATTTCTCTCTCAGGTCAAACTTATAATTAATGTGGAAGGGGTAATTGGAATAATTAATCAATTTGTTATTCTTCTGGACTGAAATAATGAACTCTTTATCTTTAGGTGGTTGTGAATTTATTAGCAAAAAGCGTCCACTTAGTAATAACATAAATATGTTTTAATAAATCAAGAAAACATAGCCAAATTAGTATTAAGGCAGTGACTAAACTGCGTTTAGCAATGTTCTTGTTACTCCCATTTTCATTTTGAAATAAATATACAAAGTATTAAAAATGTGTTCATCCAATCCCAGGTCAGCCACAATATGAGCTGTATTACCCCTTGAGGAAATATGTGATGCATGCAGTAATCGCCTGCCGTCGTACTAGTAATGCGTACTGCTACCCAAAAGTGTAGAGCTTAATAATTAGCATGAGAATGCCCAGCTTGTGCAAGTCCCCTGTTGTGTGCGCGTACAGGCTCCTCAGCCATTCGGGGCTCTCTTGGGACCAGTGCAGATTCCACTGGGGGTATCTCGTGCTAGGTAGTTGACAACTATTGGCAGTGTCTCTTCCTTTGTATGTGTTGCGGCATATATTGTCGCAATGCTTGTAATATGAAAATGAATTCTCGGTGTTCAAATTGAAATTGGTCAACGATGCTGCCCGGAAATGGTTTGCCTTATCGTAGGCTTTCCTAAATACCATTGTCAGTTGATGGTTAATCTTCATAAACAAGTTAAATGTAATGCATGCTCTTTTAATTATATTATCTGTAATGCAGATATTAATTAATTGCACATTCATTAAAAGGTGTTTGGCATAAGATGTTGTTGTGTACTGGGTATATGAATGAAGATTTTGGTACAACCACAGTAAAAAAAATATTGCCAATGTAAATCGGGCATCTTGAGTGCCTAATAAGACTCTAGAAAGTTACTTAAAGAAAATGAATGTATTTTAAAACCCTTCCAAGAAACAAATGCCCAAACCAGGAAAAGATATATTTTTTTCCTCACACAAACACAAAAAATATCGATCGATTATTTGAGGTTGCATGAAATTTTTCATGTATATAATTTACCTGAAAAAAAATATTGAGCAGCAGAAACCTGTCATGGTTCAGACATGATTTTTGACACGGGCAGGCTGCTTGTGTTTCATGAACTATACCAAGGTCACATGTTTCTAGTGCATGCATAACAGATAGCTGTGCTGTTGGCCCAGTGCAGAACAGCAACGCTGTACGTCACTACCAGCGTTGATACCCAGAAATTGCTTTGATCAATACAGTGAACAATTGTGTGCAAGTCAATTTAGACTTTCAAGAATTTAACTCTAGGTAAGATTGTGTTTTCCATTCAGTTCTATAGCTGGGTGAGATTTTCCAAATATAAAAGGGCCTCTATTACATTAAGTTGTGGCTGAGTTATTTATAAACTGCTTAAAACATTTCATATTTATTTTGTATTTTCTTCAATTTGATTTTTTTATATTTTTATAAAATAAAACTGGTAGATTGCCACACACATGAGGTATAAAAGGAAAGCAATCTTTAGATAATAGCTCTCTTGGCACAGCGGGTGGTCTTTTAAAGGTAGTAGTTATATTTTTCTCCCAAAAACAACTAAAACTTCTAAAAAATGCCCCCAAACAAGACGTAATATATATATTTGTGGAGATTTACTGGTCCTATTGGGTGAACAACATCTTTTAAAAAAATTATCGCCATATGCTGTTGAGCCAAAAGTGACTCCATTAATGCATGTTAGTTCAATTGATATGTAAAGTGATATAACAGTTGAATATTACTAGGGCAGTATCATTTCCAGCACAGACAGTTCAGTGTACAGGGCTCAAAATAATGCAAAGATCCTTAGGTTATTCTGTTCATAAGAACAAAAATTCTATGGTCTCTTTAATTGAAGTTAGAAGGCCTAAAGTGTGTTATTTTTATTCCAATTTTGAATTGTTTATCATAAACCAAAATGGATGGTTTTGTTGTAATTGGGTAAAAAATCAAGGGTCTTTAACAACTCATTGTGACCAGAGGGGCCCACATTATTTTGAGCCTTGTCAGTTGACAGTGTGATTTTAATAGGATAATCAGGTTCAATTCATGATGTCTGAAGTTCTTCACTAAACTCTTGTGTGTTTGGATAGTGAAGACTGGAAATATGTTGTATTTATATTAAATGTTCAATAATTGCTGCACTACTATACTGAGGAATGTTGCCACCGAATTGTACCTCAGACTTCCACAAAACGTGTGCTTAAAACAGTTTGATGAAGCTTTCTCATATTTTGAGTTGCCTATATTTTACTACAGAGTCTTGAGCTTTACAATCAAGTTTTAACCTTAGCATTTTTTAATTTATACCAGTATTGGAAATCAGAGATGAATTTGGACCAAAAGTGTTAAGTACTTTATAACAGGCTAGAATCAATTATTGAATAAAGTGAGAGGAATGACCCACGGAAAATAAGTTGTGGAATCTGTGGAAAATTAACAATTCAAGATGCCAGGAAAAAACTAAATTGGAGCAATAAATATTTGCAAGTGTGGTCTTGGAAGAGAGAAGAATGTGTTTGATCAATATAGCAGTACATTATCTATCAAAAAACCCAAACCAATGACATTGTATACCACTTTATACTGTACCCAATGTCTTTGGTTATGAGTTAATGATTTCATCATAATAATTTTATTCTTTAACAAAGATGCCTTCATTGCAGAATATGGTGGCAAGAAAATGTGTGTATCAGGAAATGTAATCGTACATCCTGTTTCAGTATATTAAAGGATAAATTCACAGAATTGTTTTAATTAATGAGGTCAACAAGGACAATCAATAGCTGGACAAGGACAAGCTAGGCCATGAATATTCAATACTATGTGGCTGTGATCAACTGGTCTAACAGTGATCATTTATTGTCACTACAAATAGTGCCGATGGCAATTAAATATTCTGCTGTTAAATCTAGTTTTACGATACCACCACATTTTACAATGTTCTGCTTGTTCTTTGGGACTATGGCAAAAAAACAATTACTACCTATACGGACATGATGGAAGTGCTACATGACAATTTTGCGATATTTATACATAATTATATATTATTATTGATACAATTAATTTATAGTGCTGTAGACAGTATTTTCTAGTATTTTTTAATTTGTATGTAGTTATTTTTGTTTTCTGAAAGCTTTGTATTTTAATTGTATGCCTGTGAATAAATTATGCATTTGATGAGAAGATCATGAGTCACTTGTGTTCTACTGCAATGTGTGAGGTCATACTTCCATGAAATGTGGGCAAAACATTCTAGAAGGAGCTGTGTGTCTGACTGACCTGGAAAAGTGAAAGGGGCATGATGCATTAACCAGAGGTGCAGTGTGGGGATTATTGGAGTGAGGGGTAAAAGCAGTGGGAGGTCATGGAGTGAGGGGTAGTAGCATCAATAGATTATCAGACTAAAGGGTACGCACGTCGGAGATTTTGGCCCGAATTCATGCTCCAGGACCAGTCTTATTATCTCATAAGGCAGCTATTCAATATTTTTCTACTTCAATCCACAACTCTGATGTTTTTGTCGGGTCGCCTTAGCGACCCGACTATAGAAACCACTGCTCTCAAAATTGCGAAGGAGTCTATTTCTATAGCTGAAGGTCATTTCATTAAATGTTTCTTTTATGAAAAAGATCTACGTACTACTATTAATTTTGGAGTTTTAGTGTTGGGTGTGTAATGCGATGCAATTTCAGACAAAGAATAACATCATTGCATGTTTGAAATGGCCTTAAAAAGGCATTTCTTTGATTTTAGTCTCTGTGAAGACTTGCTTTTTTTTTTTTTTTTTTTTTTTACTTCAATATAAACATTAACGGAATAAAGCGCACACATAATAATGAATAGCGCCCCTATGAGACGAGTTGAAAATACCTGCTCCTGGAGCATGAATTCGGGCCAAAATCTCCAAGAATCAAAGGGTACCAGCAGCAGTGGAGGATTATGAGAGTGGAAGGGGTTAATAGGGATTATAGGAGTGAGTGGTAACAGCAGTGGGGATTGAAGTGAAGGGTACCTGCAAAGTGGGGTAACAACTGGATTATCATGAGGGGTAATAGCAGTGGGGAGTTGAGTGAGTGGTAGCAGTAGGGTATTGGAGTGAAGGATAACAGTAGAGGGGTTACAGCAGGGGGGTTAGTGAGGGTACATTCAGTGGGAGAATTTATCAGAGTGATGTGATGGCAGTGATGGGAGGGTTAGAGAGAGGGTAACTGCAGTGGTTATGATTATCAGAAGTGAGGGGTAACACCGTGGGAGGGTTAGAATGAGGGGTAACAGCAGTGGAGGGTTAGAATGAGGGTAACCCGCAGTGGGAGGGTTTATCAAAGCGTGAGGGGTAACAGTGAAGTATTTATCAGATTGCGGGGTAACATCATTGGGAGGGTTATCAGAGTGAGGGTACGCAGTGGGAGGGAGGTTATCAGAGTGAGGGTAACATCGAGTGGAGGGTTATCAGAGTGAGGGTAACAGCAGTGGGAGGGTTATCATAGTGAGGGGTACAGGCAGTGGGGGGGTTATCAGAGAGGGGGTAACTGCAGTGGTAGGATTATCAGAGTGGGGGTAACTTGCATGGGAGGTTATCGGCGTGAGGGGTAACAGTTGGGAGGGTTATCAGAGAGGGGTAACTGCAGTGGTAGGATTATCAGAGTAGGGTAAGTGCAGTGGAGGGTTTGCATAGTGAGGGGTACTCAGTGGGAGGGGTTTATAAGTTGGTACTGCATGGTAGGATTTATCATAGTGAGGGGGAACATCCGTGGAGGGTTATCAGAATGAGTGGTAACAGCATGTGGGAGGGTTATCAGAGTGAGGGGTAACAGTGGAAGGATTATCAGAGTGAGGGGTAACAGTGGAAGGATTATCAGAGTGAGGGGTAAGAGTGGAAGGATTATCAGAGTGAGGGGTAAGAGTGGAAGGATTATCAGAGTGAGGGGTAACAGTGGAAGGATTATCAGAGGGAGGGGTAACAGTGGAAGGATTATCAGAGGGAGGGGTAACAGCAGTGGGAGGGTTATCAGAGTGAGGTGTAATGGGCAGTGGTAGGGTTACAAGTGCGGGGGTACTGCAGTGGGAGGGTTATCATAGTGAGGGGTAACTCAAGTGGGAGGTTATCAGAGTGGAGGGTTACCAGTTGAATGGAGTTATCAGAGTGAGGTGTACTGCAGTGGGAGGGTTATCAGCGTGAGTGTTAACTGCAAGTTCTGGTTATCGCGTGAGGGGTAACAGTTGAAGGATTATTCATAGTGAGGGGGTACTGCAGTTCGAGGGTTTGCCGAGTGAGGTTTAACTGCAGTTCGAGGGTATTCAGAGTGAAGGGTACTGCAGTGGGAGGGTTTACATAGTGAGGGGATTACAAGAAGGAGAAAACAATAACATCAAATTCAGGTGTCAGAATCATAATAAGTTTGGAAATAACCTTTCATAAGGAATGTCTAATGAATCAAACACAATGAAAGTGCTAGGATCAGGAAATTTAAATCACATTTGCCACACTTTACAACTGAAGGTGGCCCCATCTGCCGTTGAAAGTGATAATTTTGGAAGACCAATTTGGGGAAAAAAGTGGAGAAAGTAAAAGCCCATCCAAAACACAAACAACGCAAATCCAATATGAAAGTAAAGCATAATAACTTTTGTGAAGAGTGTCCTGCCTCCAATTTTCCCCAAGTATTTTTTTTATTTTTTGCAAAGTTGCATTGGGATTGTTGTAACTATAATCTGTGCAGGTAAGAGCCTCAAAATTCTCATCAAAAGAAGGAATTTTGTTATTGGAATAAATTAATAATCCGGGATACGTCTGATAATAATTCAACTGCCGCGGAAACCGGTTTCAATATGAAATAGCTGGGACATTGTGCCATGTGCGTGTCTGCACTAGTTTATTAGTTGTTTTACCGGTTCAGGCAAGTCAAGTTAGAGGTCATTTTTGTGAGGTGGCACTATTTTATCATGAACTAACATAAATTTGGCATTTCCAGGTCCGCCGTTAAATTACAAAATTGCTTCTTTTATAACAAATATATATTATTGAGCAGTGTTGTTTGCAGGTATAGTTTACTAGACAATTGCCAACACAACTATGTAAAAATATCAAATTTTCGGAAAAATGGGGGCGCTCTTTAAAAAAATGTGCCGTTATTGCTTTAACATGCCCAGCATAAGCTACCTATTTAGTGGTATACATGTAACTCTAAGGCATGATCAGGTGTAACATGATTGAGGTCTACATGTCATTACACTTGGCGTTTCCTTCCTTGATTATATGCAGCGAAGCCAATTATTAGTTTCCCGTCACCCATCCGCATTTCATTATTTTGTTTTAATATTTTAAAACAAATTTAAAGGTCCGTGACTCTATTGCAAATAGTCTTGTCCCCAGAACCCCAGATTTTACCGGTAGTGGTCAATATTTTGGTGTCTAAATAAAGCTATTTTTCTCATTTACCCTGTGAAATCTTAGGGCCAAAAGATGTTTGGTTTGAATGTTATGAGCAAAAATGTACCCCATTTTGGTCGACCAATATTAACTTACATTACACTGTACTCTATGGGGCTTACAGAATCACGTTTTTAGCTCTCTCATCAAAATAGATTGAAATATAGGCACTAAACTTGACAGATGGGATTTTAGGATCAAGATCATTCAATTAAGATGAAAACTTTATATATATTTAAATTACCTCTCCCTTCAAGCCCCCTTTTTTTCAAACAAAAAAAATCTTCAACCTGAAATGACTTTAAAATTTAGGGATATTAGACTACCAGAAATTTCTGTGGAATTCCTAGAATTGGTTGGCCATAATAAAAAAAGATTCCTGCAAAGCAATTTTTTTTACATTTATGGACAGGGGATGTCATTTCAGCATAACATACCCAATTTTTTGACTAGGGGGATAACCCACCCCCCTTTCTCTTCTGTAGCCTTTTTTTTGGACGATTCCCGCATAAAATTTTAAAACTTCGCATGAAAGCGTTGGCCTCTGGAACGGGCCAGATCAATTTTCAGGAATTAATGATAGCCCCTTACACCCCTAAAACAATCATTTGAACGCATCAATATTGGTCAGAGTACATTCTGTAAGTGTAGCCACACTGAGTGCTTGTGGAGTCATGGATTAGCCTGATAAGATTTGAAATACTGCAAAAATATAATGAAATCTGTTGAATATGAAAAATACAGTCACCTACCTTGTAAAAATGATCAAAAGGCGACAGAAAACTAATAATAAACTTTAACTAGGCTTTGCATTTTTGAAACAAAAATTGTTAAAAAAATATGTTACACTTTATTATCCTTTAAAAATGTATTGAAAGTCCTTATTTAAAGCGGTCACTGGCACATTTTCACAAATAAGAAATTTCTTCAATTTGCTCTCAAATGATCGTCTAGGCCATTAGAAGAAAATAGAGATATGATGTTTACACATAAAAATAACAAACATATACCCCAAACAAGTAGGGACATTGATTGAGATACAGACATCCCATGTAATTTGTAGCCAACTTTTAAGTTTTCCAAACTTCCTAATCAACAACTGGTGTATATTACATGAATATATTGACTCGTACTCACTGCATTAAACCACAAAGGTTATAGACTGGACAAACAGTTTGCAGAGCGTGGGAAACATGCATACGAACCGTGTTCTTGTGTTAAAGACACGCCATTTCGTCGTCTCTGATTTACGGTCGCCGCGACGTTAAATTAATAATCTTGAGTGTTGATGCACACTATTTTCAAATGTGCCTGTGTCTCTTTAACACTGTGGTTGAAAGATTTTTGAGATTGAAAAGAATAGTCAGAACTATGTATTCCTGACCCCCAATAAAACAATGGTTAAAGGTCCATGGTCCGATCACAGTACCTCGTCCCCAGGGACCCCAGATTTTACAGAAGTAGTCAAAATTTTGGATCAGAGAAAGCTACTATTTTTCTCATTTACACCCTGTGAAATCTTCGGGCTAAAGGATGTTAGGTTGTGGATGTTATGAGCCGAAAATAAGTTCCCATTGGTCGACCAATATTCATTTTTACACATTACTCTATGGGGATTACAAAAGCACGTTTTAAGCTCTCCCCTTCCAAATGGGTTGAACTAATGGGCGCGAACTACAGATGGGGTTGGTGGGGTGAAGCCATTCCTTTCAAGATAAAAAATTATAGACTAAAAAATTGGGTCATCCCCTTTAACGTTAAAGGCCTTTTTTTGTTTTTTTTCATTTATTGTTCAAATTTGGGGAAATGATATTCAGTACAGCAGTATCGATTGAAAAATCTACTTAAATTAAAATTGAAATATTTAGCCTTTAAAGTGATGGAAGTGAGCACAGAACAAGCATGAGAATCCCCTATGAGAACAGCTCGAATCAAAATTAAGTGGGCCCTGGCCCCATAGCATTATCCATTCTGCTCAGCTCACATACTTCGCTTGCTCTCCGCTAGAGGGACCAATTCCTTTTCAGTCTAATTTCAAACTCATCTCTTTTCAAAATTAGCCCTTTAACCAAGCAAGAAATGGGTGTCATGCAAATCCAGAGCACAGTTGTGACTAGTCTGAACAAGTCCAACATACAGTATCAAGTTCAATGGATCTCAATATCCAGGAGGCAAATGATTTGTATGGAAATTGCCATATAAATTTCGTCATCCGAGAACCCATAGGAGATGTAATAGCGTCTTGAACACAACACACATGCTGTATTTTTATTTCAATTCCAAGTACAAGTTGTTACACGTTTAATCATCAAGTATAGTAGGTATAGGACAAAGATTAAATAGTTAATAGCAGATACACAAAAATTTGCCTTACAGTTGATATTTGTTTCCCTATATTGTTTCTGAAATTTGGCATAATGGATTTGTTAGTACAGGGTTCACTATTTTTCTTTTAAATGCTCCAAAATGTTATTCATGGTCTAAGGTCCATATCCCGATCACCCTAATAGCCTCGTTCCGAAACCCCAATTTTACCCAAATCCAAAGGTTTTATGGTTGGTTTGGATGTTTTATGAAAAATGTTCCCCAATTTGGTCGACGCAATTTAAAGGGATAAACAGTTACAAAATGTTAAGAATACAAAAATGGCAAATCTTATTAATATTAAGCTATACATCAGGTTATAATGGTGGTACAATTCCATTAAACTAATCTAAGGTGGGAACAAATCACAATAGTTAAAAGGAATTATTTGAAAATTCGTCATACCCTCTCTTGCAAATTGACATGCAGTCATGGTGACTCAAAATACATGCTAAACAGCTGATTGTGCTGCACACCAGTAGAGAATAAACTAAAATCAATAATGTATGTATTTGAGGTCAAACTGCTGGGGTCATGGTGCACAATATCACACAGTAAAATCTGGAATATCTGCAGGGAGAGGATTTTTTTTTATCTCAAGTTGGAATATTTATACAACATAACATAAAAATTCTAGAATCAAATAAAATGTACCGTTTTGAATTTAATATGTGGATTTCAAGCCAACCACTTGCAGGTTATGTTAGTACATCCATGCCAGTAACAAAGATAACCAAAACATGATTTTTATGATTTTTTTCTGATGTTCTGGATTAGCAACTCGCCACTTATCCCTTTAAAGGGGGATGGCCCGATTTATAGGATATGAAGTTTTCATCTTGATAGATTGGCCTTCATTCCAAACCCCCATCTGTAAAGTTTTGCGCCGATATTTCAATCAGTTTTGATGCGAGAACCAAAAACGTGATTTTGTAAGCCCCATAGAGTACTGTGTAAAATTAATATTGGTCGACCAAAATGGGGCACATTTTCGCTCATAACTTCCAAAACAAACATCCTTTGGCTCTAAGACTTCACAGGGTAAATGAGAAAAACAGTAGCTTTCTTCTGATACCAAAATGTTGACCTGGGGCTTCTGGGGACGAGCTATTAGCGATCGGGCCATGGACCTTTAACTACTCTATGAGCTTCTATGGGGCTTACAAAGTCACATTTTTAGCTCTTGCATTATTAGGAATTGAAATATCTGTTCAAAACTTTAAAGATGGAGTTTAGGGGTCAGTGTCATCCAATCAACCTGTAATTAAATTGGGTCATTCCCCATTAACTCAATCTCTCCATGGTGCTATGTGGATAGAGCTATAAATTTAAAACTTACAACATCATCAGAGATAGCACGTTGCATTCTAAGGCACCTACCTTGTTTCTCTCTCTATCTCTCACCCACGCACACACCCGCTCGCTCGCTGCACTCACTCAAAAATAGAGGTCTATTTGGGGGATTTGGGTGAAATAATTTTCCAAAAAAACAGTCTTTGGGTGCCAGTGGTAAAATATTCAGAATTTATGGGGTCTTTGGGTGTAGTAGAAAATCCAATGTTTTAAATTCAGTTTGGTCCCTGTGAACGGGGTGGCTGATTTACTTCACACTCGCAGCAGTAACCCCTACCAGTTACCCTTACCCACTTCGCCCAATTCAGTGCATCCTCCATCCAACCCTCCTTCTCTCCTCCTCCACTCACTTCTGGTCATCTGCTCTTCCTCGAACTGCCCATCCCAAACTCAAGGGCCCTTCAAACATGCTCATCATCCCTCCTAAAAAAAGAGAAATGGGCATCAAAGTCAGGTAGGCGAGCGTGAGCTCCAGCATGAATGTTTACTTTTTTACTTACTCAATGGTAGACCAAAATATTTTGGGTATCACTTCTGAAGGATGGGCACCACTCTAAATTCTGCAGGTGGCCTTAGAGGCACAATAAGTAGTTTGCTAAATCAGAAAATTTAAAAAATCATTAATAAAAATAACTGCATATTTGTGGAGTGTATAGTGGTCAAACATATTCTAAAAGTGATTTAACTGATGCGGCCTAATAATAAGGTTAAAGGGCATTTTCGTGATCCACAGTCTCATCCCCCAACTTACCTAAAAAAAGTTGAGATTTTTATATCATCTGAACCATTGGCCCAAGTATAGTATGTGTGCCTAATCTTACGTGCAAATTCGATCTACTCTGGATGAAATTTGTAATTTTGTATTTTCTGTCATCAAAATGCACCCTCAGAATCAACTGAAATTTTGGATATAGTCTTTACTCAGGGATATCTAGTGAACCATAAACAAAAATGAGTTGCTAGGATCCTGAAATGTACCTTTAAAATTTTACATTTATTCCAAATTGGCTTAAAGTTGCATTTTGTGATTCTAGCACCTTCTGTTTAAAAAAAAAAAAAAAAAAAAGCTGCACTCACTCAAAAATAGAGGTCTATTTGGGGGATTTGGGTGAAATAATTTTCCAAAAAAACAGTCTTTGGGTGCCAGTGGTAAAATATTCAGAATTTATGGGGTCTTTGGGTGTAGTAGAAAATCCAATGTTTTAAATTCAGTTTGGTCCCTGTGAACGGGGTGGCTGATTTACTTCACACTCGCAGCAGTAACCCCTACCAGTTACCCTTACCCACTTCACCCAATTCAGTGCATCCTCCATCCAACCCTCCTTCTCTCCTCCTCCACTCACTTCTTCCATGTCTTCTTTGGTCATCTGCTCTTCCTCGAACTGCCCATCCCAAACTCAAGGGCCCTTCAAACATGCTCATCATCCCTCCTAAAAAAAGAGAAATGGGCATCAAAGTCAGGTAGGCGAGCGTGAGCTCCAGCATGAATGTTTACTTTTTTACTTACTCAATGGTAGACCAAAATATTTTGGGTATCACTTCTGAAGGATGGGCACCACTCTAAATTCTGCAGGTGGCCTTAGAGGCACAATAAGTAGTTTGCTAAATCAGAAAATTTAAAAAATCATTAATAAAAATAACTGCATATTTGTGGAGTGTATAGTGGTCAAACATATTCTAAAAGTGATTTAACTGATGCGGCCTAATAATAAGGTTAAAGGGCATTTCGTGATCCACAGTCTCATCCCCCAACTTACCTAAAAAAAGTTGAGATTTTTATATCATCTGAACCATTGGCCCAAGTATAGTATGTGTGCCTAATCTTACGTGCAAATTCGATCTACTCTGGATGAAATTTGTAATTTTGTATTTTCTGTCTGTAAATGGACAAAAATTACAACACAGCGGCCTATGGGGCACTGTGATACAGACCTTTGGTCATAACATCAAAATGCCACCCTCATGACATCAACTGAAATTTTGGTGATATAGTCTTTACTGAATAAAACCATGTACCTTTAAATGTTACCTTTAAAATTTTACATTTATTCCAAATTGGCTTAAAGTTGCATTTTGTAATTCTAGCACCTTCTGTTTTATTCATGGTTCACTAGATATCCTTGAGAAAAACTTATTCACAAAATTTTAGTGGATTCCGATCTTGCAGTTCTGTGTTATGTACAATTTCTTTTTTCCCACAGTCCCATAGGCCAATGTGCTGTAATTTCTGTCCGTTAAAATACAAAATTGCAAATTTCTTACAGATACAACCAAATTTGCATGTAATATTTGGAACACATGGATTAGTAAGGCTAACGGTTCAGACGATATAAAAATCTTAACTTTTTTAGGCAAGTTGGAGGGACGAGGTTATGGATCACGAAATGCCCCTTGAAGTGTCCCTTGGACAATTTAAAGGCTGATTCAAAGATTTCCTGTGGATGGCACCCTCGATTTTTTAACAATTCATATTTTTGGCATAATACAAAATACAAGTCCACTTACAAATCACTGTGAAATAACGAAAGCTCAAATCGACGTCCTTGATATAAAAATTCACAACTTTGTAATAAAATTCAGATCAGCAATTTTATTGTACAAGGTATCCTTTAATATACTGTCATACTATGCATAAATATTTGCTATACCAAAAGGAAAATCTGATTCACTTCAAACTTTGAAATTGAGCAGTCTGGATGACTATCTATAAATTTGGTTGATTTTTTAAAATTAAAGGTGGGTGACGTGATCGACAGTATCTTCCTACTTTACTCCATCAAAATGGAGATTTTGGTATCAGCAGGATATTCATATTTTTCTCATTACCCCAGTGATGAAATTTTAGGCTCAGGAAATTTTTACTTTTGATTTTATGAACAAAAACCTCTCCAAATGTGATATACCACATTTATTTTACCACATTTATTTATTTTACCACATTTATACCACATTTAACACACAGTGTCCTACGGGTCACTTTGTTCACATTTTTGCTTGTCCTTTTCAAATGGCTGGATCAATTGAACTCAAAATTTGTAGTCAGATGTTTTGGTGATATGCTTGAATGTGAGGGAGAAAACATCATATGAAAAATCGGACCATGATTGGGTAACCCACCTTTAATACACAAATTTATATTTCAAATTTCTGAGTCTGCCAGTGCCTGTAAGATACATGCATTGAATGGGGCTTTACATTTGATATTACAGCTATATTCTTCCCTCTTACTAAGTTTATGAAAAATTCCATTTTTTTTCTTGGCCTTTCATTCACTTTTTAAGGGAGTCTACAAAACTGATTTTTTTCCATGTTCTTGCAGAATTACTGATAATGCCTTGAAGACCATATTGGTGATAAAATGTGATGAAATAACCTAAGATTGAACTCACTGATGTTTTAAACACAATCTTGGTTGCAAGGTACCTAAAGAGCATACATGTGCTGCATGTATATAAGAGCTTATCAATATCCGTGGTTACCAGATTTTTTGTTTTCTGACCTTTGACCCCTGACGTGATGGATATTTAAAAATCTACCTCAAAGTAGAGATAACAAGGAAATTACCTTGTTTTTTATTTCTTTTTCTCTTCACTTTTTGTGGCTTTGTATTATTCTTGCATGGTTGAGGTCTGGCTACAAACACCCTCGGTCTATATAAATTCAGACAAAACTTATTTGGCAGTCCTGGAGAATTAATATACTTAACCAACTTTTTTGAAAAAGTCCATCAGGACAAGGTGTTTTGGACTGTCCATACCCTCAACAAAATAAACCCAGCTCAAAGCTCAAAGGCTCTTTAGTGTTATCATTTAGCTATCTCTGAGGCACAACTTTGTACCCAAACTCCAATGCCTTGGAGTGCCTTGGCTACTCTACCGTGTTCGACTCAGAAGCCTTCCCAAACCAAACCAAATTGAACGTATGCTGGCCACTGTGTCTGACTCACAGCATACCATCCCAAGTTCCCAACCCAACCAATCTGCAGTAGCCTACCCCGCACCATGCTATCTTGTTAATGGCATACCGGCCCACCCCACAACAGGTCTGAGCCTACCCCAAACTAAACTGGAGTACTCATGGGCATTTTGTCTGATTAACAAGCATGTCTTCACACTCAAATTGGAGTACCCTGGCCACTGACTCACAGGCATACTGTCCCACCCCAAACAAAAAAGGAGTACCCCTGGGCATTGTGTCTGATTTAAAAGCATGTCTTCAAACCCGAAATCAAAATGGAGTCTTGTTAATGGCATACCGGTCCACCCCAGAACAGTATGAGCCTACCCCAAACCAAACTGGAGTACTCATGGGCATTCATGTCTTCATACTCAAATTGGAGTACCCTGGCCACTGTACCTGACTCACAGGCATACGTCCCACCCCAAACAAAAAAGGAGTACCCCTGGGCATTGTGTCTGATTTAAAAGCATGTCTTCAAACCCGAAATCAAATTGGAGTCTTGTTAATGGCATACCGGTCCACCCCAGAACAGGTATGAGCCTACCCCAAACCAAACTGGAGTACTCATGGGCATTCATGTCTTCATACTCAAATTGGAGTACCCTGGCCACTGTACCTGACTCACAGGCATACTGTCCCACCCCAAACAAAAAAGGAGTACCCCTGGGCATTGTGTCTGATTTAAAAGTATGTCTTCCCACCCGAAATCAAATTGGAGTATCCTGGCTACTGCGTCTGACTCACAGGCATGCCGTTGCACAACAAAGCAATTAGAGTTCCCTTGGCAGAGGTGTAACAGGGGTGTTAGGGGGCAGGGGGGAAATCTTTATTTCCTGTTTGTGCTTGCTTATGCTCTTCAATTACTCTCCTGCCTTTTTTTCCTCACTTTCCCCTCCTCCACAACCATTTGTCCTTTTTCCACCTCTTCCTTTCCCTCTTGTTCCTTTCCTTCCCGGTTCGCTTTCCTTTTCCTGCTTCCGCTCACCTTGGGCACACACCTCGCTCCTTCCCGTGCTTTCCTTTTCCGGGTAGAGTTCAGAAACTTTCCTATCGTTTTGGAAATATGTGATGGAGAACGATACCACAACGTATATCCGAGAAACAACAAATTGCCTTTTTTACAATTGTTTTGGGGTGTTTTATGGGTTTTAGGGGGTCTTGGTGCACGTGTAGGTGGCCAAAAATATGAGTTTACTTTAGATAGCAATGCGATAAGTGGACCATGACCAAAAAAACATGTTTTTTTTTTTTTTTTTTGCTCAAAAGGCCCCCATGGTCCAGGGAAAGGGAATCTGTAAAAGATCCTGTATGCTGAAGATTTCCTAAAGTTGCAAGATTTGTGTTCAGCATTTTACTTGAATATGTTTTGCACAATTTTTGAGGGCAAAAAAATCACAAAATTTTGGGCCAAATGTTCAAAATCTGCAAAATTTTGGGGTGTTTTGCCCCCACAAATTTCACTTTCCCCATTCCCCCCAGGCCAACATTGGATTAGGATATCCTTGTATCGCTCTTTTTGTATATTTATTCCAAAGATTAGTGACCCATATTTTGGAGTAAGTTAAAGTGCTATTATTTTGCTTATGTTTCCTGCTTCTTTTTTTTTTTTTTTAAAAAAAAAAAAAAAAAAAAAAAAAAAATGTACAAATTGACTTCAATCTGCACTGAATTATCTCATGCTGTAATGACAATGCTAGAAAGTTTTGTTGAAAACTGTATACTTCCAATATGTTGAATGGCCACTATAATTGTTTTGAACTTAGGAGAAAGAAGTGTTAGTTAACCAAACAAAATACAAACAGCAACAGAAACATGTGCTGTTACGTCAAAATGGGGAACCCCTGAACATATGAAATCCTGGAAGTGAGGTTGGGTAATTCCATTTCAAATCAAACTCAATTACATTGGAATCCATTCATAATTTTACTAATTCAAATTTGCTTTATGTATCAATTTCTCCAATAAATCGTATAGGTTCTATCAAATTTATTAGTCTGGTTTGTAAGTGAGCACATACTGATGAAATTTCGGCAGTCCGAAGATGGTATGGAGTAATCAGCAATTGCAAAGCTGAGGGTACTGAGGGGGAGGGGACACTAACATCAACATTGTACCAACTGTCAGTGAACTTGACAATTTTGCAAGTCACTGGACGTATGCCACAATTCCATGTGGTTCTAGCTAAGGTTGTATGCAAATAGGTAAGCGCTATGCTGACAGTGAGAGGGATATTAGGTTTTGAAGCAAAGATGGGTACAATCTTTAAAGTTCCAAAAAACATGTTTTATGAGTCAGTCGGCCATTTAATGGCAAGGACATATGGCCATATAGCTAAGTAAGTGCACATTGTCCCCTCCATGTGTGGGTGTATGCTAGTATGGAGTTGACAGCATCGTAACGCACCCATTTTGCATAAAACAATGTTGTGTCTTTTTGTTGGCAGTTGTGGTGTGTATGTGTGGATGGGTGTAGGTATGTGTGTGTCCCTGTACAGCAGATGAGACGGAGTGGTTTTTTTTTTTCTTTCTTTTCTAAGGTATGATATGAGTGTGATCGGGCGTGTTGTGTGTGTGTGTGTGTGGTGTGTTCCTTGGTACCGCAGATGAGATAGTGTGTAATGTTGATATGTAGAGTGTATGATGTGTGTGTGTGTGCGCTTGTTTATTTACTTCCAAAGCTTTCCGAGGACCCAACACACAAAAGAAATTCTTTTGGAATACATCGTCCTTGGAATTCTTTTGTCCTCAGAAGTACCACAATGTACTTTAATCTGTGGCCTTTAGACCAAAAGCCCACAAAATGCCGCATTTAAACACAGCTATTTGACCCCATGCAAAGGTCTCTTATTTTTAGAGCAATTTTAAAGGTGCCTTGTTCCGATTATGTCTATTGTGTTACTCTACTTGATATGAGAGCATGGTACTTGCACATATGCCCCAGCAAGTACCATGGGAAACAAACTGCATGTTGATGGAGAAGCAATAATTTGCATATTGCAAAGGTTTTTTTTTTACAATTCACTTCTTTGTTAATATTGATGGTTAACCGCTGAAACGATGTTTTTGTTTACATCTTGGGAATGAAATAGATCTGAGAGCTCAAAATTCAGAAAGACAATGAGAAAAATACGGCCTTTCATCTGATATCAAAATCGATACTACTTCCGGGTAAATCAGGGGGTCCCCAAACACGATCGGAACACGCACCTTTAAAGAGACATGAGATTTCCGAGAAAGAAGCGCCCCCAATTTTTCTCAAACCTAGGTTTTTTACATATTTGGAATGCTTACCAATGTATTAGATCACACCTGAAGTGAATAAGGCGAATACGCCGTCTTTATGTAATAAGATGATGATTTAGTAGTTTCTGTCGTGCACGACAGAAAGTCAAAGCATGGTTTCTATGGGGAACGATTACGATAGCAGGGAAGTTCAAAACAAGGTTTGCGGGTTTCTTTTGCACCTGTTTGTCCAATAAACCTTCCAAACGTTCTCGGTAGGTGTTCTACAACCGATCCAGTGAAATTTGAGAGAAATTCATATCCAAAAAAAATCTCCTCCTGTCACTTTAAGCAATGGCTTCACTTGACAATTTTGACAACTGATATAAGTAGGGACATGCAAGAGCTATTACCTCTGCAAAAATATGAAAAATCCCTCACGGGAATCTTGCCATATAGGCCTACAAAGATCAGAATATCTATGTTATAGCGCCCTCTATATGCCTATTTCCCATAGAAAGACATGCAAAACTAGATTGCTATGAAAATTATATTTGCCCGCAATGAAATTTCATCAAATTTACAGAGGATATAGTTAGTGGAATAAATACTCCGAATTTGTTGTCCAAAGGGTTTCGCCGGTAATATCTTTTGTGTTATTCTCATTTTGTAATAATAAATGGGAATTTCAAACAGCTGAGAGTTCCTTTGATGTTCTTGGAAAGTATAGAAGATACAAAATTGTTCAGTTGTATGTGTATATGTAAGTGTGTGTGTATGTAAGTGTGTGTGTGTGTATGTAAGTGTGTGCATATGTAAGTGTGTGTGTGTGCACGCACATGTTTGCATGCACATGTCTGTCCATGTATATGTCCCTCTTAACATGGACATACTACCTCTGCATAATCCAGGTTAGAGCTCAGGTATTCAATCTTGCTGAGACTGTAATTATCCTACATGCTTGCGGTGCAAAGCAGAAGCGGTGATCTTTACAAGATAGTGAGAAAGAGAGCCGGGGGCTATTACAGAGTTCAGACTTGGCGCCTGAATTATTTATGAATAATGCCGTAATGATAATAATACAATACATGGGAGCTACAAAAGAGAAGGAATTTATAATCACCGTCATGCCAAAATACACGACACAATGTTTAATTCATATCAGTCATAGGGTTTGACCCAGGCACGGATCCAAGATTTCTTTGCAGAGTGGGGGCCTAGGAGAAGGGGGACACCTCAACATAATTTACAACATATTTGCAAACAATACAAAGAAAAAGCTTGTCAGTGTGATTATAAAAACATTTTTTCACTGTTTGCTACAAATGTATCGTAAAGGGGTGGTCACATGTAACCCTCCCCCCCCACTACTCCTACTAAATCTATCCCTGTGACCTTCAAAGATGTTTTCTGCAGTATGCATTGAATAGGTTCTTTAACAAATACTCATATTTATTTTAACAGTGTATTGACAATTCAAGCTCATTTGAGGTGTAATTCATTTAAAAAAACAACAACATGCTGCATCAACATGGTTATTTTGCAAGGTATTTTACTAGAGCAGCAGTAACCATGGTAACTGCACTAAGTTGTTTATTTTAACAGACACTGCTGAAAATCCAGTTTAATTCCTTTAACAAAATATTTTGAAAGCTTCTTTACGAGAATAAAATGATATTAAAAACTAAACTTAATGTTTATTTTCAACACATTTCTTGACGGAGCATATTAATCATTTCACCAATAAAATTGGTACTACATATCAGTAACAAAGCTCCTCCTTTAGCAACACTGACGTGATGAACACTACACTGATAATGCAAAACACATAAACATGCTACTGTGACCACAGTGCTTTGCACAATATGCTTATTCGCTGACGTTGAGGCTGACGTGAACCAATTAACAAAGTGCGCTTGTGCAGTGTAAGAATAGAAGGAATTGTTGAATTAGTTAATCATAGATCTGAAATAAATAGGAATTAAAAGCTTGGTTTGAAATCCCTACATTTGAACATCGTTCCTAAATATTCCAGGCAATGGAATAATCTTGGTGAGCTTTTGCGGCTGTGCTAAATTTCTACACAATTTAAGATGCTGCTAATGATAAAGTATGGAGCACATCCAGGTAACGTCGCATACTAGCTGAACATTATGGAAAAACCAGGTTGCTCTTTGCTCTGGCTATGTTATTGTGCATTTCAAATTCAGTTCATTGCTTCAAATTAGAAATCGCAACGAACGTACACTGCCTTTAATACAAGGGGTCAACTTGTGTAAGAGAAAATTGGTGACACTTTTTTGTTAGGGTTATTGTTTACAAATTATTAATAACAAAGATATTAATTAAATTGACATAATACAATAACATAAAAAAATAAAAGCAACTAAAAACATGATGTAGACCTACAAATACTCAACAAAGGGAGAAAGGGGGAAACAAACAAAATTCATCAGAAAATAAAATTCGAACCTGTTTTTACGATGCTTAATTTGGACAGTGGATATTTTTAAAATCTTCATATCGCAATGTCTGTTAACAGGTAAGGTATACAGATAGGCTTTCAAACACCCCACAGACATTTTCCACTGACGCAACTACAATTTAATCATACCTACCACCCCCATCCCCCTCCCACCAACAAAACCCCCTCCCCTTCACCTGCATAACACCTCAAGGCTTTTTAATAGCACTGTGAATTGAGCTACTTATTATGAGTTTTATAACGGATCATCATGACACTCCAATTTGCATATACTTGCAGTATTTGCTGTCAAGCAGGTTGTTGGTTGGGCTGCGGCAATGCTATTTTTAAACCTAATTATCATTTTCCTGTGGCAAACTAGCAATGATTCAAAACAGGAACAAAACTGATGTGTATTTTGTGAATCATACAAAACAATCACGATTATATTTATTGAATAGACTTCAAAATGATTCCCAGGTAAACTGACAATGCTTAAATATGAGAATATGTGTGTTTGTTTGTGTATGTGTGTATGTGCATGTGTGTGTGCATACATGCATATGTGTGTTGTGTTAGTGCATGTACCTGTGTGCATGTGTGTGTGCACTTACACGTATATGTG
This sequence comes from Ophioderma brevispina, assembly GCA_023653785.1. Lineage (NCBI taxonomy): Eukaryota > Metazoa > Echinodermata > Ophiuroidea > Amphilepidida > Ophiodermatidae > Ophioderma > Ophioderma brevispina. The sequence goes on from JAMKCH010043183.1 coordinate 70,122, forward strand.
ATGTGATCAAGCAAAATGAGTCGGAAGTCGCAAATATTGATTTTGAGATATAGCCAAACAAAGGAGAAAATGTCTTTTGTTTCCTATTGTTTTGACCACCCTTAAACTGATCATATCTTTGAAAGTAATTGGTCAATTTCAATGGGGATTTCAGCAAAATGTAGCTTTTAAAATGATGCATACAGCTACATGAAAAAGTAAAAATTGAATCTGACCGACTTCAGACTCATTTTGCTTGATCGCATCTCATATATCCTTATATGTACTTGTGTTAATTTGAAAAAAAAAATAATTAAATTTGGTTAACCATATAAGGTAAAAATGTGACAGCCCAATAGCAATAATTACAATTCAAAGTTCATTATATTAGATATTCATTACACCTTATTCTGTTAAAAATAGCCCATCATCAAAATATTTCAAACCTGACTGATACAAAAAATGGGGCTAATGAAACATCCTTGACCACCTTAATGATGACCAACTTCCACATGTCCGTTTAGATTTGCTTGGGTTTTTTTTTGCCAATTTGAACTTATGAATAAATTAAGGTCCGTTCATACCTTACTGCACTGTGTGTTGCATTGCCAATATATTGATCACTTTCTGCCGCAACACAATGCAGCTCACTGCAAATACAGTTCAAATGAATTTAACTTCATTGCAATATTTTGGGTAAGAGACTGTAGATCGGGCAATGGAACTCAACTCACCGCATTACAGATGCAGTGGAGTATGAAGGGACCTTTAATATTTATCATATCAAAATTTTAAGCAGAACTAAATTATACAAATATGATAAAGGAATGTACAAATTCAAATCCTAGCAAAGTCCTTATCCTTTAGCAAGACCTATCTGTGCACACAAGTAATAATTTAACCCTGTGGGCATTACCACCTATATGATACAATCTCTGTTTGGTTCATAACAAGACACAACATGAGCTAGCCCTCTGAGTAACCAATCAAAATAGTGCTTCTATATCTGTATGTAAACCATACCAGCATTCTTATCTCTGATTTGCTCATTACATGATATATATTCCAAGTAACCAATCACAATAGTGCTTAGATGCAGATAGATAGGCAGGTAGCACCCAGGGGGTTAAGGTATGGCCAATTTTATACAAAACGTGTGTTTGTGTTTTGTTTACCCAGAAATAAAAATGTCTTCTACAATTCAAACCAACAAATTTTAAAAAGTCATGAAATGTTTTATGAAAGTGAGCAATATGAAGCTATCCACAATACATTGAAATGTTATAACTCTAGCACAGTCTGTAAGGATTGGTAATAACTAGTTAGCTAGTTAAAGACACTACCAGTGATCCAGCCAAAAGAGTCAAAATATTTAAAATTTGCAGGAGTAGCTTAAAAGTGAAGTCTGTAGACTTCTTATAAATTAGTTTTTCCAACTGAAAATTGACACAAAAGGAAGAAAACAGCATTAAATGATGAGTCTCCATTCAATTAGATGTTGCACTAAGTGTCTGTACGGGCAGTAAAATATCTGGTTTTGTACTATCTTTGGTTTTGGGAAAAACGTAGGGTGATGTATTTGGATACCACACCTTACACGGTTTCAGGACATGCAAAAATTGATGGTTTTTTTTTTTACAGGAGGGATGGGCCGATTTAGGTCTCTAAGATTTTAATCTTGATAGAATGGCCTTCACACCCCAAAATCCCATCTGTAAAGCTGCACGTAATTTCATCCCGTTGATGGGAGTGCTTTAAAAACGGGGGCCTTAAAACGTAGAATGTATATTGCAATACCCCATAGAGTAAGTACTGTGTGTATCATTACCATATTTGGGTCGCCCAACAGGGACACCATTTGTCAGACAACCAACCAACCAATACTAGCTGCTAAGATTTCCCCCGGGTCCTGAGAAACCCCTCGGAGTTTCTTTGATCCCCTCTGACAACTTCCCGGTTAACATCTGGGGCCATGGGGAACCAGACTACGAGGTGGGCCATGACCCTTTTCCTGTTGCGTCGCACCCTCACTGCTCGGCCCCTTTTAAAACTTCCTTGTCGTAAAAACCCCCTCATTTTTGGCCATGTTGCTAAAAATTGACCTTCAATGAGGACTCTTCACTGGTTATACAGAGGACACCGTTACAAAGCCAGTCTACTCAACATGTAGGAGCCAAAAAGGAATATTGGAACAAGGAGGAACACAACAGACAAGTTGACAAAGGACAGGGAAAAAAAAATAACAAGACAAGAACAGAACTTACAGGACAGGACAGTCTAGGGACAGTCAGATATGAGATTTGGTAAAGTAGTAAATATATAATATCAGTATAGGTGGAGTAGTCAAGTAAGTAAGTAAGCGCATGGGTAAAAAAACAAAGTAATGATTGTTTTGTAATTGACTTTGACTAATGGAAAGGATGAGATAAGGTAAAAAAATGAAGGTTGGACCAGAGAAGAGGAATTTGAAAAAACTTGGTGTTGTTCCTTGTAAATAACAAAAAGTATGTGATAGGTAATTGGCAATAGTTAGGATCATAAGTGATGAGAAAATTGTATTATACTATGTAAACAAACAAAAGTTGTCAGTGATGATGGTGATAACGACTACCTAATTTTGGTATAATGTTAGTAGTAATTTCACACCACCACTTTGCAATAGAGGTAACTGTATGTTTTTTCTCCTAGCTATGTCATAGGAAAACCTAGAATTATGCTGCAAGTCAATAAAATATTGTGGTCCCCGGGATAGAGTAGTGTCGTCTTTGCCGTCGTCGGTTTGTGAAATGGGGCCAAAGGTCACATAGTATCACTAAGGTCACATGAGGTTCACCAAATGTCCCCCAACCCCGCCCCCCTCTTTCCACTATAGGGACATCATTGTAGCCCGTACGGAACTAAGTATAGCATGCAATATATAAAAGGGTTTTAACATTTTAACCACGAGACACCACACATACACACACCAGTTAAGGTCCACACCCTTACATATGACCAGCGTATCCCTGTGTGCTTCTGACCATTCGTGAAGATGACACAAAAAACTTAATACTGAAAATAAAAGAAAAAAAACTAGCATTAACTTAAAGGTTTGTGTTTAAATGTGCATTAACAACAAGTCTTGTAAAAAACCAGATTCAAATGACAACCAAGCTTCATTTCGCCACACAAACTAACACTTAGGTCGATATGTCAACACAAAGAGAGTCCTCATGAATATATTTATCATTAAAAACCCCTCACAAGATAATCACTTGAGTTATTGTGACATGAATTTTGTCCGCTTCAGACAACCTGTGGTTGAGACTCTTAATTGCCACTGTACAAATGGGCTCCAGACACAAAAAATGCCAAGGAAAATATAACCCTTAAAATAGGTGTGTGCTGTTGTTACCACAGCCAAATGCCACTAAAGAATCATCCTTTATGATGATCATAAAATAATTAAAAACACTCGCCACGCATTCCACTTTGTGAGGGTTGACTAGAGTGACCCAAATAAAGTTAACATTTTGGACACACTTAAATGCCCAGTTATTAATTTTTTAATGAAAGTTAAAAATTTGGTTGAATGTATCAAATATTTGGATAAAAATCTTCCTAACAACTATAGTATCAAGATATTGAGAAGTCTATTGTACAAAATTTTAACGTTATCTGTGAAAACACGAGCATTTCATCTCTCACTTAAAGGGGATGGACCGATTGTTCTTTAAAGTTTTTTAATTTGATAGAATGCCTTCACCCAAAAAAAATGCCAAAATATTTCTAATTCATTTGAGCTGTGAGAGTAGGGAGGGAACGTGATTTTGTGAACACCATAGAGTGTAAAATAATATGTGACAAAAATGGAGTAAATTTTCGAACCAAAACTTCCAACAAAATATTCTTAAGCCCTAAGATTTCAATGTAAAGAAAATAAGTAGATGTCTTGTTTGATGCCAAACTTTGAGCACTTCCGGTAAATCTGGGGTTCTGGGGAATGATGGCTATTAGTGATCGGCCATGGCCTTTAACAAGTATCTTTTTTTGGCCTTGGCTGGTACACACATGCACACACATACTATCACACACACAGCTCACACACCACAAAGTAGGTACCACCAGAGCAGCAGATGATAATATCATCATGGGATGTGCAGTTCCCGATACCAGCCTTGCTACAACACAGTTAATTTCAGGCCAAGGCAAACTTGGCTGTATAGACCGTATTCATAGCCAGCCAGTTGGACAAGATAGGACGCATTCCAGTACTAGAATACATTAAGCTGTCAATGGTCCCCTGTGCCAATCGCTACAACATGGATGCGATTGACGCTAAATGTATTGTAGTCCTGGAGGTTATGAATTGTCCACAACATGTATGGTGGCTGATGTATATTGATACGGTCTAATTTGGCACCATACAAAGGCACCCATACAAAGTAAGAAGGAAACAGGCAGTTGCCGACCTTGCATCGATCTAATGCAAACGGGACCTTATACAATAGAAAACCATGCCTTTGACAAGAGATTAAATCACATTCAAGGAACCAACATTGCGAACCTGTTACTGAATGAAATTATATAAAAATGTGTGTTAGAGGCCAATATACATGTAATTGTTGGTTCAAAGCTCACCTACAGACTGTGTTTTCCCAAAAAAAATATACAGCAAGATTGATTTTTGGCCAAAATTTACGTTATCTCAAATGGAGGTTTTAGTGATTTCTTTTTTAGGGGTTCAGCTGTCATGAGATTTTTAGTTGAGTGTAATTTGGGGGTTTGGTTCAGGACTTATGGCTAATTATCTGAGACAGTTGAAAAACTTTGGGCTTGCGGCTATCCGGATGCAACAAGGTAGTTGCCATTGAGAATCAACTTCAAGACATTCTTTTTGCAAACTAAAATTAAAAAAGTAGGAAAAGTTGTGGTTTTGTGATATAACATAATTTAAACTTTATAAGTCGCAATTGCTAATAATGATGTAGCGGGGAAGGAAATTCAATCCAAAAGAAAGTCTTGTGCGTCTCAGCTTTACTCCTGGTTTTCAGCAGAAGGTAGAACTATAACGGACCACCGTGTTGAAAGTGAACTGAGAACTTATGAACAAAACCATCTTTCTTTTGAAGCTTGTTAACACGGTTTTCTTCTCAATATCTCGTCATGGATCTTGGAGGACAGTGGGGAATGGAAGGGTTAAATTGTCCTCCACATTAGAGCGGTGTCCACACATTTGTCATGGTAGGCTGTTACATAGTTTCCAGCAGTCACATTCCCCCCAATTTCCCTTTTAACATTAATGCTCATTGTCCCCTGAGGGTGAGTCCCTAATTTCACCCACAAATAATCAATTCTGGGCTGTCACTGAAAAATACATATTGGTTAGTTAGTTCAATGAATGATACACACAATTCACTGTGCTCTGAACTTAACAATATTCTTTTGTTTTGAAACAGGGTTTACTCTCACAATGATGTGATGCGACACGCCTTATACCTTTGGTTTATTGAACCTTCAGGTGAACTGGCCCAAGTGGTCTTTTATCCTTTGTGGTCAAACTGACAATATCTCTGCTTAGGGTCCATCACTTGGATGGATAAAGCGAGGGGGATTTAGCTTGGAGCTTGTCCTACAAATAAAGTTCAAACCTATATGGCAAACATGCACAGGTTATAGTTTTTCTCATTTTAGTTGATTGTCTGTTTTCTTGGGCAGTCGTATCATGAAACACTACATGCAAAATGCATTTTACTTTTTTTGTCAAAGGAATTGTTCAAAAAATAAATTAATGGTGAAAGAACCCCCAAGTGCTCTTCTACATTATGAAATGTTCTTTGCATACTCACATAAAATGGTACAAATACCAAGATTGCTCAGGTCTGTTTTATTGTCCAAGTCTTGTCTAGGAATTGCAACTCTCTTTCAGGGAGTGTCAAATTTTTTGTGTCAGGAGAAAGCTACTATTATTCTCAGTGAAATGAAATCTTAGTGATAAAGGATATGTTTGGTTTAGATGTGAATTATGAGCGAAAACAAGCCCAATTTTGGTCGACCCCTATTTTAGAGATGGGGGGTTAGGGTACTGGGTCAAGTCTTAATCAAGATGAAATTTTTATCTAATAAATCGGGTATCCCCTTTTTTTTAACAGGGGCTGCAATGAGATATTTCAAGACATCATATTTTCTCTCATATGTAGTGGTTTCATATAGCTTAGACACAAACCGATTCCTTATTTATTGGTTCCGAAGTCGTAAAGTGAAAAAAAGGTGCTTTTATATGCTTATAGTCAATATACAACATTCAGCTGGATTTCCTATTTGACTCCAAATATGACAAGTAAAATTATAAACAGACAATATCAGTGATTTGCTTAATCAGCAAATCGAAAAAGATCATCAAAAATAGATTTTGCATGTATTGTAACAAGTAAGGTATTTTAACATACTGCAACTGATAAGAACAGAAGCAAACCTAATAAGGACAGGATCGTGAGATTTTTATTAATTATTGTCCGCACGGACACTTACTACATACACGGTATTGAATGGAGAATCGTATCTTGGAACACTGCAGGTTTTTCTCCTTTTCTGTCAATTCGACAGCTGGAAAAGGTAACTATGAGATTTACGACTATCCTTCAATTGAAGCTTTTCATGACAAATTTTCAAAAAATTTCAAATCACTGATATAGTGTGTCTTTAACAATTTTGAACCACAAGAAATAATCTCAGCTTACTCCTTTCAGATGGGGATTAGTTTGAAAGAAAAGCTTTACATCAGTACAAAAAATCGCATTTTCCCCCCGTTTTAGGAAACACATGACTATGTGAAATCTCTCGTGGCCACCAACCAAGCAACCCAAACCATGGGTTAATATATATTGAGCCTCTATTGGGCCAATTGCCAAAAGAGTTTGCAATGGCTAAACCTGCCCATACCCATAAAAAAAAATTAGCCCAATGCCACACAGTGGCATAACAGCTTTTCTTAAGCAGGGGGAAAAAGGAGGTCACATATATCAGATTATTGGACGGGGGGAATCCTAGGGGCACATGGACCCCTTATTTGTTGAAAAATGTTTACCAACGTTACTCAAATAGGGCCTACCCATTTGAGGGAGGAATTTTCACCCAAAGACCTCTCTCCTTGCAAAATTTCACCCAAACAACCAATTTTTTTTTTAAATTTAGCAAATTTGTCCCAAAAAACACAACAACGCTATTTTGAGGCAAATTGGCTGTCCCTCACCCAAATACACCCCCCCTATTTTTGTGCTTCCTCAGTGTCGACAATACCTCTGGATTGAAGTGCTAGCCTTACACTCAAGATCCATTTCATATCCAGGGTTGACATCAGAAAGACGTAAACTCCCGCAATGAAGAATCTTAAAGAATTTCTTTAAATTCTGGCTGTTTCATAATTAAAAATTGCTCTGTGTTTTTACTAAGTTTATTATAATGTTTGCTTACCTCCCATATAATGAGCTTTATGAGATGTGTACATTTGAGTATGAAGACTTTTGCTTAGTAGAAAATTTAAACATCAACCTTTCTTTTCTCACACGCAGTATTACAGCAGAATTTTTGTTTTTTTTAAAGAAATTCTTTAATATTTCCTTTCAGTTGGCGAGTTACATCTTCTGATTGTCACCCTCGACATGTAAGTCTCCCCCCCCCCCTCCGGTGGTAAGCAGAGGGTTAGTGCAATAATATGTTGCTTTTCAATGTCCTGCCCTTCTGGTTACGACGGGAAGAACACCTTCAAAAGCCCCACACACCACACGCTTACTGATTTACCTATTTTTTTTTGTGAAATGGCTAATTCTAACAACTGAAATAGTGTGCCTTGGAACAAAGAAACAGAATTTGTGAAAACATTGTTTATTTGAAATTTCTTACACCCAATTTGAAAAGAGTCAAAATATTTAAAATTTGCAGGAGATCTTCAATTGTAGGATCAAGTTCCTGTAGAAGGTTCACTAAGTAAGATTATTTTTTTCCCAACATGCAAAACAGATAGAAAGCGGAAGAAACATCAGTAATTCAAATATATGAATCTCCCTTCAATTACTTGTAGTAAGTGTCAAACGGACTTAATGACTAAAATATCAAAATTTTTTGTCCTTATTGGCTGCTTTTGGGCGTATCACTGGATGTTATGTTTAGTACACATATAACTTGTTTACAGACATGCAAAACAATGATTTTGATGATTTTTTTATTTCCTCTTTTAGTCAATGCCACTGATAGTGCCTCTACTTGGGAAAATCACCGAGACAAGCTTGCAAATCCATCCCCCCCCCCCCCCAGGTGGGACGACTTGGGAATTTTTCCCCCTCTGGATCTGACTGCCTCGGTACGCACGTAATTAACCCCTTAACCTAAGCAAAAGTTGTCAAGCGTATGTTTGTATTATGCATGCATCTCTGGCTGCTGATTCAGCAGGCACAGTTTCATTCACAACAACAAATATGCAAACCTGGTTTTAACTTCCTCGACCATTTTTCCTGTTATTTACTACTTGTTTTAACACAATTTGACTCATGTTTTTTAGAAAAATTGAGCAACAACAGTCCTCTAGTGCTTTTATCTTCCCCGAGTCGGGACATCAGGTATTATGCAGTGGTTACAGAATTAAATCGCGGGCATTATCAAAGCCCTGGCATACACACGTCGCATATAACAAATTGTGTTTACCTTCCATGCCAACCCAATACATCAGCTATAGGTTTTTCTCAAAGACCAGTTATTGTTTCTAGAATGACTGATATGGCACACCTAGCTAATGTGAGATTCTGGCCCACATTATGCTCTGGTCTCTGGATCAATTTAATCTCATTAGCGGATTCCCGCATCACACGAGAGGACTCTGATCTCTGGTACCTGAGCGTGATGAATGCGGGTAACAGACCCGGGCTGATCCCCTACTCTTTTTGACGCGGTCTGCAACTTTTTACGTGCTCAGGATTGACTCCACTGACACACGAGACTCAACAGCTTTACATGACTCTCTGAACCATGATGCACCGGACGCCCATTACATACACCTGCACATTTTATGCATACTGGAGCGAGGAGAATTCCATAATCACACTATTGTGCGATTATGCATTTTTCCGACCATTTAGAACCATTTGAGTATGACCAAGAAACCCTACTCTCGCGTGGCTCGAACGGGACGCTCAGTCAATCTTACACCCTGCCGACGGTTCATCGCCTTTAGACCGCTCGGCACTCGCCCCTCAGAGCATTGATTTTAACCCGTCTCATAGCGGCATTAACTGTTCATTTATGTGTGCGCTTTGTTGATGATTTAAGTATTAACAAAAGAACAACTTTCTGCAGCTTGGCTTGATTGCGTTTGTGTGTGTCTGTGGGTAACTCGTCTGTATGTCAAAGGTATTGGGTTTGATTCCCACTCCTGGGACAAATTTTTTATTTTCTTATAGAGTTACAAATGAAAACATCAGGTTTGGGATTGAAGTAACAAAATTTGAATAGGCCTTGGAAATAATTCAACCGATTATGGTCCGGGACCACCTAATGCATTCAGGCAAGAATCTCACACTTGTACAAAACTAAATACTACATTTTAAGCTGTGGACCAATGAATCAGCATTCTGGAAAGATTATGGCAAAGGCAAATGTGCGCACGCGGCAGATTGCCCATCTCTGTGTCTTGGCGTTTGGGCCAGACTCCCACATATAATGTCTGTGGGAGGATTACCCCACTCCTCCGCACAGCGAGTCTGGTTTGCATCCCAAGAATTTGCCGGTACCCATTATACTCCTGGGTGGAAGAGGCAAGCGAGGTAAGTGCCTTGCCCAAGAGTACAACACAATTGGGAACAGGGGCTCGAACCCAAACCTTATGCTTATGAGGGAGCGCTGATCCACTGCAAATAAAAAAAATAAAAAAAATAAAACATTGTTTAGTCAGCTTGTAGAAAATCTGATGCACCAGGGGGCAGATCCAGGAAGATGGGCAGTCCCCCCCTAAAATTTTTTGTCCAAATCTGCCTCTGAACTCCTTCTGTCATCCAATCTGTCACTCTTGAATCTTGCCACTGTAATACCATAGTCCTAAATAACAAGGCAAATAACATCAATATCATACCCATTTACTTATGCCAGAGTACCGACATTATCATCTGGACTATTGGAAGCTTTTAATGCACAATAAAGGCATGTTGTCACTTCCTATACTTATGCAAACATCCAATTGGCTTCCGGTATACCGACTACAAGACTCCTTTGAACATTAGGTAAAGCAATTGGTAATTTCGCCCCAATACACACTGCAGGACCCACTATCATTCATGGACTTTCAGATAATACATGTTGCCAAAGCTTAAATGATCAGGTAGCACTTTCAAATTGATCAAACCACAGGACTCTTAAAGCTTCTTAAAAGAAAATCATTTTCTGTTGTGGAGTTCAATTTAATGCTCACTTGATTAACAAAACACAGGCACATTTGCAAAATAGTGCAATCCTCACAATTTCAAATTTGATTATTTTTGCATGATTAAAGCTTTTATTATACATTAGCAATCACCTGACGTGGAATAAGCCCAAATCAGTTCCCCTTATAGGTAAACAGAATGGTTTTTTAATAAACTGACCACTGGAGTCATTTTATCAGCAGATTCAGGAAATGGCATTTACCACAAGAAAACACGCCGAAGTTGAAATGTGCCAGTGCTACTTTAAAGGTGCACTATTAGCAATTTACCAAATAGAAAATCAAAAAAAATAATCAAAAAAACATAGGCGTAAATCCGGGGGTGGGGGGGGGGGGGTGGGGGGTGGGGGTCGGGTGGGGTGGTCAATACAATCATGGGGGATGGTCAATGCAATCATCCCCCCCCCCAATGGTGATGCCCGTTTCAGGTGTTTTTGACCAAAAATAACCTCATATTTTACCATATTTTATTCAATTTCTTGTTCTAATTACAATTACATAATCAATTTTAGCTTCTAAATGGCCCAAATTTTTAGCATGCTTGTGCACCACATTTGCTATTAATGGATCTTTCCAGCAAACCCTGTTTAATTCATAAACATTTTCCTCAACCCCATCCCCCAATGTCAAAAAGGAAAATTTACCACCACTGATCAAAAAATTCAGACTTTTGCTGTTGCAGTCTGTAGGCAAGTATAGTACCCTAACTACCCTTCAAGTTTAAGGGGGCTGGAAGCAAATCTAAATAAAGATCGGCAAAAGTTTAGGGATTTATCTCCGTACGGACACTTTCTACAACAATATTGAATGGAGATTCCATATCTTTTGAACAGTGCTGTTTTTTTCTTTTCTTTTTTGGACATTTTGTATTGGAAAAAAATAACTTCGCAAAATTCTACGACGGTATCCTTTAATTTAAGACTCTCCAGCAAATTTTGAATTATTTTAAGTTTTTTATTTTTTTCGTTTTTTTTAAAGAAATTAATTTCTGTTGCTGGAGTCAATTAAGTTCTTCATCTGCTTAACAAAATTTGAAAAACAAAAACAACAAAAAACAAACTATGGAAAGACTCATTTGTTGCTTTCATGATTAATGATGCTCACAGATTGTATACATTCAATTGTATCTATTTTCATGTTTCCTGTTTTGTTCAGTATTTTGCATTCATTTGGGGCAAAGGCATTTCCACTGCTGACAACAAATTTCTTGAAAAACTTGCTAAAAGATTCAAATCGTACTCAACAATAATCTTAGCTATTACAAATATTTGAATGCCTAAGAGGTGAGTGTAAACATATATAATGACGTAAAAAATTTTGATTTCTATTTCACGAGGGCGAAGCTGAGTTGAATGGAACAGTCAAAAATTGAACGAATTATATATTTTTTACTATTACACTAAATATAGGCAGTCAATATGGTTTTATATCATTGATTTATATCTTGATACCACCTGGTTTCTTTTCAAGCCATGTGATATTAAAAACTATCACATGGCTCATCATTGCAATCATGATATAATAATAGTTATCAAATATATGAGCAAAATATAGCAAACTAAGCGATGCGATCTTGAAAACTGTGTTTGGTCGGTTTTGAGACTATCTGTCTGCTGGCCTTGTATTTAGTTCGAGCCCCCTGGAACAGCCAATGTGCAGCAAATAAATGTGTGTATTACAATCCATATGAATTAATCTACCATTGTAATGTGCACATTCCATTGCTGTCCACTGACAGCCCATTTGACTCAAACAAAAGCAAACACAGAACTCTAAACAGACGGAGAGTCTTGAAACTGACCAAGTGCAACATCCGACAGGTTTTTCCAGATCACATCATATTTTTTATGTATAAGTAGAATTATTAAAATTAATACAAAAAAATGGTGATTTTATTTATATTTTTTCTTTTACTCTTTTTTTGTGCAGCTACAACCCAGAATTTCTGCCAACTATTTTGTATCTACTTTCCTGTTTTCATGTTCTACATAGTAGTGCAATCACTGACCTCTACACATGGATAGCGGGCTGGTGCACGATTGAAACCACAGGAAGTTGCATTTTGCCCTGCGCAATATGGCTTCACTTTATTGTCAAAGTTAAAGGAATTTTGTATAACAATAGAACATCTGTGTGGAATATGTGCACCAGCAGGTGGATGCATTATTTCCCACCACATTGGGCAAAAAGGAACTTCCTGTTGTTTCAATCGGCGACTCAGACCCGCTATCCATGTATATACTTCTCGTGTTAGATTATCTATTGTTTTCAGCCGTTCATTAATTTTTGCCGATGCACTGGGCTCTGGTCAGTAATGCACGGTCATCAGATAATGCCGCGGTTTCACCACAATCACAACTCTTCTAGTAGAACTAGAAATACCGTCAATCACTTGCTATCGACTTACTGCTCAATATCATTAACGTTTTCTTCATCGTATATATACCCTCTACGAACTTAGTATCTACAATCTATGGTGTCAGTCCTGACTTAGATTATTGTGTTGAAAAAAAATATTGGTTTCTCGTATAAAGTATTAGTTGAATTCACATGCGCAGACCATTTCAAATGATGTGATTTTGTACTGTTTCTTTCCGAAATGCGTACATCTTAATTAACGAGAACAAGCTTTTTTTGTACTCTCAAAGGACGATACGTTTGACTTTAAATATTGATCTTAAATATAAAATTCCTTATGTTATAATTTGTCAAGTTCGAAAGCCGTTCAGAAAGTTTAGCTGCTAACGTAGAGTGACGTCAGCGCGAGATTTGTTGGGCGCACCAGTAAACCGCACACGCTGACTTAAAGCGACGGCATTTTTACACTCGCGCACAAAGATGGCATACCTTGACGCGTGCGTAAAAGCTGCGTCAATGTTATGACATCACTGCACGGAGGTAGAGAAATGGACTATATCATGTTGCTATATAAAAGTAGGCCCATAAGAATTAAGTATACTTCAAGAAACCCAAAATTCACAAATAAAATCGTTTTCAATGCAGAAACCAGTCATGTTTTGTACATGCATGTCTACGTTGGTCTTTTATATCTAATACAGTGGGCGTTGGAATTGGTAGAAGAAAATTCATATGCATTTATATGCAAATCGTCACTGATGGGTTTTGTTTTGAAAAAAGTAAGGGCAGTGCGAAAAGTGTATCTTTCTTTCAATTTCATTGACGCCTTTCATCACTAATGGGTTTGTTTTGAAATTGCCAGGGAGGTGTGAGAAAGATTAGCCACTCTAGGTGTCTTAGAGAGTCTGATCTTTCTCGCACTTCCAGATCATTTTCAAAACAAACTAATCAACAATGAATTGCGTCAAGGTCTTTTTGACACTATTTATAGAGTATAACTTTATTTTAAAAACTACCTCAAAATTTTGATAAATTACGTTAATTATTAATGTTAATGTAATAATTTGATACTATTGTTTTCTCAAAGTATATGACGGATAAGGACCACGCCTCAGTGCATTCGACAGGATAATTGCACTTGACCGTATGGGTCAGTGCAGGCAGCCCTCGACCCTTCGGGTCTCGGGCTGCCTGCACTGACCCATACGGTCGCGTGCGATTATCCTGTCGAATGCACTAGGCTAGGTCCTTATCCTTATCGTAGAGGTCAGTGGATGCAATGCAGTAATAGTAACTTAAGGGCAACACTCTAAGAAATTACTGATAAAATGAAGGCAAAAAGATCCACAGATCACAAGTCCTTCCTGAACTGAACTGTGCTTTGATGAAGGTTTGTGTATTGCATCTGCAAGTAACCCTATGCCAATTATACCATATTCAAAAGTGTCCATATTGCAAGTATTACCCAAGCTGCATGGCAGTTAGGCTTCAAATGAAGCAATTTAACACTTCCATCAATGATAAATCTATAAGACATTAATGACCTTTGACCTTTTGATGGTTTTAAGAATCTGTGGTGTTGCAAATTATTTTGCTGTCAAAATCTTAAAATGGTCAAAAAGTGAGTTAACTCCTCCTGTGTGTCAACAATTGATATTAAAGTGTTCATAATGCACCTATGACCCAAGTTACATTGCAATTAGGCTTCTGCTATTCAAATGAGAGCAATATAATTTTTTAGCCTATTTTACGGCTTGACCCCAAATGACCATTTGATCTCTGCACTTAAAGGGATTAGCAGCGATAATGCGAGAGAATCGAAAAAATGTGGAAATGCATGTTTTTAACTTATAAATCAGGGATACGTGTGTACAATTCCATATAACTGGTTTAATGTAGAAGAAAACACCAATAGCGAAAAAATGAAGTATTTTGAGGAAATTTTGTCATACCGACTCCTGTAAATAGACATAAAAAAAACCGACGACGTCTCAAATCTGCACTAAACGGCTTATTTGTGGTTTACACCAGTACAGAATAAGCAAGACAATAATGTTTGTGTTTGCGGTCACACTGTGGATCATGGTGCACATATCATGCTGAAAATCTGTGATCTTCACCGGGAGCGCTTTTTTGATCTCAGTCGAATTTTGATACGCATGTATAGAAATTATCAGAATCAGATAAAAGTACTGCCTTTGTTTTTTTAATACAAAATTTAAGCCAAACACTTGCAGGTAATGTTTCGCATATCCATGTTCAGTAACAAAACTATAAAAATATGGATGTTGCCATCGATTTTTGTCGGTGTTTCGGATTAGCAAATCGCTGCTAATCCCTTTAAATGAAAGTGTCCATTTTGCATCAATCACCTAAGTCATTCAATTAGGCTTCTGCTATCAAATGAGAGCCTATAAAATGTTTTAAGCCTATTTTACGACTTGACACCAAATGACATTTTGACCCCAAATGACATTGATTGACCTCTGTAGGTCCAACAACACCACTAGATGCATTAAACTAATATTACAGCCTTTAGTTTAAGAAGAGTTAGGTAGTACCAAGTACATAGATCAATTGGTTCAGGCCCCATCAGCAAGAAAGAGAGATATTTGTTGAATAAATGGTGGGTGTTTGGCACACCATTCACAGAAATACTTTCATAGTACATTGCAGTGAATTTTGCTATTTGGTGATGAAAACTGATAGTTTTTGTTTGCAGAGGGATCCAGCTGAAGAAAACCAGACTGCAAGAGTATTTCTCTTTAGGTTAAACTGTTGCATTGTGGATGTAACACTGTGGAAATATTTCAATGTGTAAGTCACAACCATGAAATAACATAATTTCATTATAATAAAACAGAATTCCTGAAAGACAAGTTCAAAAGTTTTCCTAACTTAAGAGGTCCATGACACGGCTGATTAACATTTTCTTAATTCCTTACATTTTCGTACCTCCAGTATCCTATCATATCACCACACATATTTTTAAAGGGAAATCGGAAAGTGTTAAATTCCAAGGAGAAATATCCCTAACTGACAGGGCCTTCCCTGTTTTCGGCGCAACGCGTATCAGATGCTGGATCTGATTTGGATTTGACCCCGTAAATGACTTCAGAGTAACACAGTTGCAACAAATCTCACACTTACGTCTCATACCTGCACCCACATCTCGTCAGGGTCATATGCTCCGCAGATATCTTCTCTTCTTGTCGGTTTTCTTTGTCTGGGAACTTGCATAAAGCTATTCTGTTCTGTCGCGATTGGTTTTCTTGCGAATCGGCCGTTTCGGTACGGTCGCCGCTGGTGCACCCATCCTCAGGTTTGACAGCACATATTAGCGTAATGTTTGTTGTCACTAGTTTGAAAGGTGGCACTATAGATTTCACATATAGGTGTCCCCTAAAAATCGAAAGTATGATTTTGGCCCCTGATGTAACCTATGAGACCAAATTTTCCCCACCTGAAGGAATTAACCTGAGAAATGTTTCTTTGGTACAAAAATTGTGAAATTTCTTTCTAATTTCGTATAGGAGCAAATACGAAATTCGCCTATGTTTTATATTGAAATAAAGGAAATCGAAATGTTTTTTTCTCCCTTTTGAGACATTTCTGTAGCCAAATACAAGGTAAAAATCTATTGAGTATCTAATCTATATGAAATTTACTATTATGACCCAATATTTGGGTGCCGCAAAATCTCTCGTTGCACCTTTAAGACACCAATCACGAAAAATTATGCCATAGGATACAACACGTACGACGCATATACCGTGAAAGTCAACTGTGTACTTATGCAAGAAAACGGGGCCACGCGGACGTCCGTTCCACGATACCGATCATGATTGCACTCGCGTATCGCGTATTGTTACTCGGGCGTCACTCCGGGTCATCGTTGCCCCGCGCGATAATCTACTGTCGTTTTGGAATTTCCTTTGAAAGCTTGTCCAAAACATATGATTATTTGCCCAATTTTTATCAAATATACGGTTTTCAATTACTGTTTTCATGCATCTTTACATAGATACCGAATGAATACTATGAATTACCATTTTTTGGTGGTAGATAAGTATGTTTAAAGCATGTCCATGGCCAGATTTAAAGGTCACTATTAATTTTCAAAATTGTCAATTTTCTATTTGTTTCAAACAACAGGAAGTATTACAGTTTTGGGCTGAAAAATGCATTGTTGGGAAGTGCTTCTGCAACATGTAATTTTCAACCTTCTTATCATATCTAACCAACCTAATATTTGGCAATTAAATATTTCTTCAAAACTACATAGTTTACCTTGGATATGAACAAATCCAGTGTTGGTTGTACAATTTATAATTTTTGACAATTTTTAAAGGTTGGTTGCAGTTTATAGAATTGCCCCCAGTCTAACAGAGAGGAGAGAGTGTGGCAAAGATTCCCCCCCATTCATAACGAAGCAATTACAGCATTTTCAGATTGCATGGCATTAAACTTTTTTCAAACCATTATCACTTTGATATTACCTGTTACACTTACTGGAGAACTAAGGTTAGGTTTTTGTTTTATACATAAAATGGTTAGAAACTGCTCAGTAACTTTTCACTATAGTACACGGTGTCATGTTAAAGCACATTTCCCTAAACAATCGTTGAATATCCTTTAATCCTGAAACCTAACCTTACGTTGCTTTGAAAACCTTGACCTTGAGGTAACACTCTAACTGTCCCTTCCCCTTATGAGGTGATTCAAAACCTCATCGACCCTTTCACCCAGACAGTCTGTACCGACAGACAACTGATCTATCTTTAGATTTTCTGACCAGGACATTTTAAAAGAGACTGATGGCAGGTAAATTTTTAATAAGCTGAAGCTCAATTCAATATAGGCAGTGGTTGCCAAGAATCCCCTTTTTTTAGACCTTGTCATCTGTTCTTTACTATGCACGCTTCAAAAGTTGCTTTAGGAGAGTGTGGGCCTAGCGGTTAGGGTGCTTGCCTGTGTCAAATTTACCAAAAAATTTCTCCCAGGTTCAAATCCCGGTGGGGGTCACCTGCTGGGAATTTATTCGGGTACTAATCATTCTGGTTTGATCTGTATACCGGCTATTGATTAAATACAGAATACTGCTCTCCTCCATGGTTCACCACTTGGAATTGGGCACATGGATCATGAAAGCATCCACCTTTGGAGGGGAACGTTAACCTTCAGTCCCGGGGCAGAGAGTTCCACAACTGTCCATGTACATCACATTCAGTATCGATAATTTGGTGAAAACCCCTGACTGTTCTCTTCCACCAACAGCATCAGCGGGCCATGTTAGGAGCATCCATATCATGGATACATGCGGCCCCGATCAGCATACTCAGTTCAATAATTCTGACACCATCACAAGCCATTACCAATGACTTGTTTTGATACACTAAGAATAAGCATGCACAAAAGTAAAATCTTGATGAAAAATCTGGATTTTTGTGTGTGTTTATAAAGACCATATTGTCCTTATTCCAAACCATGGACATGACGAATCAACTCCACTGTAGGTGATGTTTGAAATTTTTATCATACAATAGAGGACAGGTTGTATTGTCATGGTAACACCCATGACCAATCCATACCGGTGTCTGCATTCTATAATCTATTTTGATTAGTTTTTGATGATTTTCTATATTGAAGGACATGGTTGCCATCGTCTGGTTCAGATAGGTGAGTGTTAGACTGCCCTCAATGTTGGCACAAGCTAGTTATCCAATGTACTCAAGTAAATTGAATCACTACATGCATAGCAGGATATACCAATACAACTATGTTAGAAATCAATTGTCATATAAAAGAGATTTAACAAGAACGGGCAATTTGATCATGCGTAATGTACTTAAAGACACTATCAGTGCTCCCTCAGAAAGAGTCACAATATTTTTATTTCAGGGAACGATCTTGAAGTGATAGATATGTCCTTTAAAAACTGAAAAATGGATAGAAAAGGACGGAAACAACAGTGTTCAAAGATATTAACTGCCATTCATAACGTTTATTTAAGAGGAGAAAATATGATTGGACAAAAAACCATGCATTGATATTTGTCCATTGCACGGTGCGTATGTAATGAGCGTACGCGGTGGGCTTAGACGTTACGCGCGACGTTGGATTGATCATTTATTTACTGTGGTTGCATTATTTATTGCAAACATTATTGCCATTAGAATTTCATGAACGTATTCGATTTTTTGTTTGTAATTGTGTGCTGACCTGTTTGTAAATAACGTTAGAATTGGTTAATGTCGCAATATTTTTTAGTTTCTCGTGCATTGGCAAAAAATCAATGCCCTTGCGTCAGTTTGACCAGAGTCATAATGGCACTCGCCCTGCGGGGCTGATGCCGTATCGTCTTCAATGGCGCGCGTGCATTGATTTTTGTGCCAATGCACTCGAAACTAAAAATATTCAGCCATTACCTCTAATTCAATTTATGATGTAGTAGGTGTCCGTTGGGACACTATTGACTAAATCTCAGATTTGTCCTTTATTGGATGAGACTTTTGGGCTTATAACTTGTAGAGTACCTACACTTGTTACAGACATGAAAAAAATAGAGTTTTGATTATTTTTATATTTTCTGATTAACAAATCACAGTTTCACTTTTTTTTGGTCCGAGGTGAGGTGACTTTAAATTACCAGGGTCCAACTGTCACCCAAACCACGGGGTGTGAGGCCACAGTAAAAAAAAACAATGAAAGCCACTGCAAAATTGGGTAAAATACCAAAAATAGGCACATCTTTTTCATTAGCAAAAAGGAAATCTGCTGAAAGTTAACTCTCACACTCTGCAACCATTCCATAGCATACCTTAAAGACACATCAGTGATTTACGCCGAAAAAGTCAAAATATTTGAAATTTGCAGGAATAGCTTCAAAGTGAAGGCTAAGTCTGTAGAATTCTCTTAATTTTACTTTTCCAACTGAAGAATTGACAGAAAAGAAAGAAAACGCATGTTCAAAGATGCAAATATCTGTTCATTACTGTTGATAGTAAGTGTCCGTATGGACAGTAATGGACTAAAATATCCGGATTTGTTTTAAGTGCTTCTTGTCCTATAATTTGCAGGATATGTTAGAATACCTGTTTTGTTACAAAACATGCACAAATCAGATTTTGTGATTTTTTTATTATGATTAGCAAATCACTGATAGTGCCTTTAATTAAAAAGTAACATCAAAAGACTAGGGTAAATATCTGGATGTATCTAGACCGATTTATAACTTCATAATTTTTTTTTAAATTCATAACATCAGTCACAAAATGTTATTTCATTAATAATGAAACCAATTACTGTTGTATAGTTGCCTGCTCTTTGATTAGCCTGATTGGCTACAGGAAACAAAAAAACCATATCAGTTTTCAGTACATCAAAAAAGAGTCTATAAATGAAACAATTAGACCTTTCCAATTTTCCCTGTTCAAAAACTTGTCATAAATTTTAACTTTGGAGAGGTAATACTTGTGCAGATTTCAGTTGAACAAATCATATGATTCAATTTAAATGTGTCTGGGAGTATCATAGACATTTGTCTTTTGACCTTTCCACCCATACACTACACAGATTGAATCTGTTGGGTTAGAGTGATATAACCCTCTCCCACAGCGAAAGCTAATTGCATTACGTTTCACGTGTTGCTTTTCTTATTGTCTAGTCAGGCCATATGCGAAGAATGAGAGATATTTAAATTAATAAAAAAATGTGTCTATTACAGAATACTACAAGACTCGTCCTCATAATATTAAACCCAACAAAGCTACCAGACGTCAAGACAGGGTGCAAGCCGTGGGAATCAAACTCCGGCGTGATTTTCTTGTGTTAAAACGCCACTTCCGTTCGTCTGCTGGACTAAATGTTGCAGGAGTCATTTATTATAAAAATCGTTCTGTTTACCTAAGGCCAATAATTTAGTCTTTAAACCATTTCCGGTAAGGGCTAATGTATATAAAAGATTAACGAACAGCAAACATAATCATCACTTTTGAAAAATCTTACGGGTGCGGCCATTTTTAAAAATGTGCCAGTGTCTCTTTAAAGTTTGATGTTACAGGAGGAGATTTTTGAGGATAACAAATTTCTCTTGAATTGCACTGGATCGCTTGTAGACCACATACTGAGAAGACGTCGAAGGTTATTGGACAAACAAGTACCAAAAAAAACGTAAACTTTTTTTATTAACTTGCCTGCTACCATAATCGTCCCTATAAACCATGATTTGAATTTTCTGTCTGCCCGAAAGAATACTAAATCATCATCGAGTCATCATCTTATAACATAATATGGGCGTGGTTTGGCTTAATTACTTCAGGTGTGATCTAATACATTGGTTTGTAATCATTATTCCAAAGATGCAAAAACCCAGTTCAGAAAACCATGAAGGCGGTTCTCGAACCACATTTCGCCTGTTCGCCCCTCGCCGACGCACTCTCCTCCCCTTCCCCAACGCGACCCTACCACCACCAGCCGATGCCACCACCCCGACCCCACCAGACCCCACCCATATGCACACCACCTCCCGACCCCTCCTTACGTACCCCAACCCCAATTCACCCACCCTGCCCCCTCCCCTACACACCCCCCCACCCGCCCCCTCCCCAACAAACACCCCACCCTTCCCCTCCATATGATTCACCCAAGATGTATGGTATAGTATGTTTCATGCAGCAAAGGATTTTTGCATATCCGATTTAACCATTTTAGCGATACAGAAGTATGCATATTTAATTGCTCATTTACATACCAAGCCGCATGTATGAGGAACTTTCAAATTCAAAGAAGATCGCGACCATCACGGTTTTCGTGCAATGAAGGAATTTTTGCCAATATCCGAATGTACCGTTTCAAAAATATCGCGATTACGCCTGATTTTTGCCTATCAATTAGCTCATTTGCGCATCATGTAATTCCGCCCTAAAATATGCCCCACATCAATCATGTTGAGAACTCTTTAACCGCTTCCTTCCACCAAGTTACAAACAATCATATACGCCTTATACGGAACAACTCCAGATAACTGCACACAGCCTTGCGGGAAAGGGTTGTCATTTTGAACGGCCAAAATAAGCTAATTATATTCATGAATATGCAAATAATGCGCAAAAGCTACACATAATTATTTTGGCACCTCACTTCATCACCCTACTCCGGTGTGAAGAAATCGGGATGAGGTTTAGCCAGCAGAGCATTTCAAAACGGTTAAACACGCATGTCTTGAAAAATATGCAAATAAGTAATTCAAATTCATGAATTGCAAATAATGCCGCCAAAACTACACATAATATTGCGTCACCTCACTCTATCATCCTATAAATTTTAAGTAAATCGGGGATAGCTTTAAGCCTGCAGAGCATTTTTAAAAGGTAACCGAGTCCATACGGACGACATACGGACATACATGCGGACATACGGACGGACCACAGAAATTTGGACTAGTATGTGCCTCCATGAACATTCAGGCGACACAAAATGGTGTGCTTCTTTCTGGAAACGTTCTAGGTCTCTTTGAAACAATGCTTAGTGCTGAAGATGGCAACATCCCCAAACCCTTTGTGCCAGTTAATCCGCTGATGGCCAATCCTTCTGAAGTGGCACAAATCTATTATGAAAAATAACAGCATTGGTCCCTTCCGAGGATTGATTTGACTAAGCAAATGAAAAAGCACTTGGCATATTGTATGTTGGAGACTCTCTACCTCAAGTTCAACTGTTAATATGTTTTCCTGCCACACTGTTCATTGATTTTTTTGCACCCGCTGTGCTAGGAGACAATAGGTCATGGAAGTACGGTTCAAAAATGACACATCATTCAAAACTAGATAGACAATGTGAGAGGTAAAACATTCTGTGTAGTCATTAGGGGCAAATACTAAGTACTTGTTGATACCACATGAAGGGACATAAGTATATTTAAAAATTAAATTTTGAAGTTTCGGGTTCGTATTCAGCACTAAAGGAAAGCCATACAATTTCCAGCCGTGCAATAGGCATTTCATCAGGCGTGCTTATTTTTTTATTAATTCCTACCGTCCCTCTCATCTTTACCACGATATGGTATAGGCCATCTCACGGTGAGTCTCTTGCGTATCGCCTTTCCGCATTTATTTTGTGTGTTTTTGTGTTTATTTTTAGAGGATATAATCTTTTGTAACCTTTCCTGGGAATTGATGGGCGATATATTGTAAGGCGCCGAATGAATGCATTGCAGTCAACAAATGTGATAATACCGTCTGGCAGCATTGTTTATGTTACTGTTGGGAATTTGTCTTGTGGTTAAAGCAGTCAAGCACGAGCAATCGATTATGTAGGTATAATTCCCCATTATGATGCACCACATAATACCTTGATTGACACATTATGCTTCACGAACTTATCCCGTATTTGCGTAAAGACGCCTCCACTCCGCTCGGGCCTAAGGCTTCGCATTCGAACCGGGCCTCGGCGCTCCTGGTTGGGCGTCTCTTTGACAAAGACTACCGTGCACAAAAGAAAATTCTAACATCAAATTGTTATTATAGATGTTTATCAAAATACCTTTTACAAGTCGTACGCGCGCGACATCCACGCGTTGAAAGTACGCTTGTCTGTAAAGGTATTTGACAAATAGTATAGATTAAAGACAACATTTTCAGCTATTCACCTTGCATGAGATGTAATTGGCAAACATTCTAAAGGTGCAAAAAACCTGGTTTTGACAAAAATTGGGGGTTGCACTTTTCTTGGAAAATATCCTCCTGTCTTTAAATGGTCCCACACGAGTACGATTCTCAATTCCAGGTGTTTTAACTCCTCAATCAGTTTGTTGTCTTGAATAGAATTGTTCAGGACTTCATCTGTAAAAATCAGTTTTATTTTGGAAAACCAAATAATTGTACTAGACCTAGGAAAGTAGGGCATGACAACATTTGCCTGACTCTTATGTTGACCCAGGCGCTAGCCAGACCGGTGGTTCTGAGAGGGCAATTTCCCCGGTAGTGCAACAAATGTCCCGATCCAAAGCAAAAAAATTTCCCGGTCGCAGGGCAAAAGAAATCCGAAAAGGGACCGATGAACATGAAAATCCGTGTTTTATTTCCGATTCCCTCAAAAGTTTTCAGAGGGGGCACTCTGCCCCCACCGCTACGCACCACTGAATTGGACAACTGGTTTCATGAAATGGATCCTTTTGTGTATTGACTTTGACATGAATACACTTGATGATAAGTACGAGTTTTCTAATATAAAACCCATACCAATTTTCCCTTGGGGGAAAACACCATGAACTCCAATCTAGTTTTATCATACATTTGTATATGCCCAAAAAATAGTCTGTCTCAAAGCTGGCATGCACATTTGTAAATTCGCGACAAATTCAAAACAGTTATGCAGAACTTTTTATTTGTTCAAAAAAAATTTGTGCACTCCAATTTTGGTTGAAAACCAAATCACATTCACACGATCTGCATTGAACTGAATGGTTTTCGTCATGTAGAGAAAGTACAGAGTACAAGCAGCTGGGCACCCAACTGCAAAGCAATCTGATTCCCCACACCAACAACATACACACAGTATACCTTCTATTTAGTAAGTATTTAGATACATTCATGTAGGTAATGACTGGTTCCACATCAGTAAACCGGTTGGCCACAAATTACACACCAAACATACAAAACAGTATACCTTATTTAGTCAAATATTTCGATCCATAGCATAAGACGTGGCATAGCAGAGTCTTGAGCTCATTATTTCAATCATTCTGTGTGCGGGATGCAGTGAATTTCATCGGTAACTGACTTTCAGTCAATGTGTGTTACATCAAGACCTCAAAGAAGCTGAAAGATGTGTACTCTAACTGTTCAAAATTTTGGTTTTTAAAATATAAAATGCTTTCCAATGGCAGCACCCAGGGTGTCATCAATTTGCTCGGTCACTGCCAATTCCCTATATTGTTTATTCCTGGATTTAACTCAAGGGTGCACATGACTATATTGAATCTTCCATAGACTGTATAGAAAATTCATGTTCTATCTTGGGCTGTATCTTGCATTTCCTTGCCTTTCAGAAAATGAGAGTTGCACAGTTTGTTCACAAGCCTCTTTTATAGCATATCCAAATTTGATTACAATTTTTTCATATAAATTTTCTAATATTTAGCGATTCCAAGGATGGTGGTAATTTCGCTACCACTGTTCACTAATGTTCGCCTGAAACCGGGAAATGCATGTGTTTGTCAATCCGCCAGTAAAAAACAAAATAAGCTTAAACCAAAACTCTTTCAGGAATACCATGTACACATTTTTTAACAAAAAAAAAGTACAGACTACTATTGTGATAAATTTTGCCTAAGTTTACGTCAAAGTATAATTAGTGGTGTACACCCTCAACTCAGTTGCGCCCACAGAGTTGGAGTAATAAAAGGCTAGAGGTCGGACATCCATCTTGAATCGGCGAGCTCCCTGGTGGACGCTTGGATGTTTACCGCCCAAGCCCAATACAACTAAAACTTACGGCACGGAAAAATGCACTTTCTCGTTGATTTCGCCAGGGGCCCCTCGAATATAAAATGATCCTTTTATATCCAGGAACATCATCAGGCATGTGGTTTATGCAGAAAGTTTGTCGTCGCATAGATCGAGCACGGAGTTTTTTGCAGATTTTCAAAATGGCTTCTAAAATAGCATGGGCTATAGCACGTTCGTAGTTGCTATGACGATTGTGACGTATTTAGCACAGTCGTAGTACACAATTGTGATATTGTATTTATTATGGAACTTTGACCTCGGTAAGTGCGAAAACAGCGTCCGCCTGCTCGTTCGTTTGTATTTTTGGTAATCAGCGAAAATAAGCGTGTTCGTGCCCATTCTAAAGAAATAACCGGGAACAGTCCAGAGGCCTTGGTTGCGCCACACTACAGTGCAAGGTAGGTACTATTTTCCCTATTCAAAATATCTAATATTTTTCTTTCTCACTTATTTGGGCAAATAAATTGTATACCAAGGTGAGAGGGAAGAAAAATGATATTAGAATATGTAAAATCAACATTCAACCCAGGATACCTCAGTCATATTGTATCAAGTGTTTTGAACAGAAAAAAACAAAATTTTATGGGCGAGTTACGAATTAAATAAAAAATGCATGTACCGCATTACTTTTCAAGCCGCTTATCAGCTTTGAGATAATTTTTTTTGGGGGGGCCTTATATACCTCATGTATAGATTCTTGTTTTCTAATTTGGTAAAACTGAGTCACATGACATGGAATAGTTTATAACCATTCTTAGGTTTCCAACCATCCCATGTGAATAGGTGCACTTAATTCCCACAGCAATAAAGTACATCACGCAGGCAATTAAAAGTTACTATTGCCCTCATGTTACTTTAAACATAGTTGTAAGTAGTACACTACAGTACAGTGTATTGGTGTGAATAAGTTGGAATCTGATGCAAAAAAATCCTTGCCAAGACGT
Organism: Ophioderma brevispina; assembly: GCA_023653785.1. Taxonomy (NCBI): domain Eukaryota; kingdom Metazoa; phylum Echinodermata; class Ophiuroidea; order Amphilepidida; family Ophiodermatidae; genus Ophioderma; species Ophioderma brevispina. The sequence goes on from JAMKCH010043183.1 coordinate 96,359, forward strand.
ATGGGCTCTAGAAAGTACCATTCATGGAGTCCCAGCTCATTAATACTCTTCTGACATTCACATCTGCAGCAGACAAACTGACATCATAGTCTGGACTTTGAAAAAAGGCTTTTGATTTTGGTACCACACTGCGTTCTCCCTGGCCACGGTCCATTGACTGTGGTGTCAGAGCGTAAGCTACATGAATGGGATAAGAAATTCTTGACTGAAAGACAACAATGTGTGTGCTCAATGTGACCTTCGCATTGGGTGGATTGCTTTCTAGCGTACCTCAAGGCACTGTGACAGGACCACTTGGTTTATTATCTTTATCGGTGATATACCCAGGCAATCATCCCTCAATATACACTCTCGCAGATGACGGCGTTTTATATCGCACGTTACATTCTGATCTGAGTGGAAAAAGAATACAAGAAGATCTCAACAAACTTACTTGATTGGCACAGAATAAATGGCAATGAGGTCAAGAAAGAAGTGTTATGTGCTGAGAATATACCCAAGCCAGATATCCTTTTCGTTTGGTACACATTGAATGGATCAATATTCAACAAACATCCTGTCATAGTTACATGGAGTAGAAATATCCAGGTGATTTGAAAGGAACCCTCATCTAATCATATTGATGCCAAAGCTAAACCCACACTCCAAGGTTTTTGTACATAGGAACTTAAAGAATTGTAGCAGGCATATTAAATTTCTTGCATATCTTCACTTTATTCAGACCCATTTTAGAATATGGGGCATCTGTCTGAGATCAATATACCAAAAGCCATCATTGATAAGTCAAAATCTATTCAGATGACGAGCTGTTAGATTTATCATGAATAATTATAGCCATCCACAGCAGTGTTTGGTAACCAATATGATTGTCTGAGTGGGTTCGAACCCCTCCTTACTATAGGACATTGCAAGGTCACAACTTTCACAAGGCACAGGGAGGGTCTCCTTGTATCCTGGTTTCAAAGCTACTGCCCCAGTCAAACGGCTCACTCGCCATATCAATAAGAACTGGTATATTCCTATCCAAGCTACTAAAGGCTGCTACTTAAACTCATTCATACCGTTAGACTGGAACTCTCTACCAGAAGAAAGATCACCATCTTCACGGACCATAATCGCAATCACTACCTCAAGTAACAGCATATGCATTTTTCGCGCACCTAACATATCCGCTTAGCTTTGGGGCGTTGGATTAGTTATACTACAAGCCAAGATTTGATTCCAGACATAAAGTGCTAATTTGTAATGTAATAATAGTACTAACACACAATTGAAACATTTGTAAATCTGTCATGCAAGGTTTATTTGAAGAATTACAAATTATGCAATCTCCACCATTATTTCTTAAAAACTACACCATAACCTTCAGAGTATTCTGACACCAATCCTTCAACATGGAAGTTTATTCAGTGAGGTGCTGAATTCACAGGGTAGTCGCACAATACTAAATTCTTTCCACATTTGAAATCATGGGTCAAGACACCATATAAAGGTGTATAGCAATTACACTAATATCTGACCTGTTATTTATATTGCTGAAGCATCATCTATTACCACCAAGTCTACATGTTTTCTCCTCATTGCAACATGAACCATCTATACATACACCAATCATATTTCATTTTAACCATTCTTATGTACAAAATTACATTTTATATTACAGTTATACATTAATTTTACATGCTTAATACAACAACTGAGTTCATGATTATTCTTACAGAAAATCATGATAATTTTTATGAAAAAAATCAAATATCCAATACATGTGAATCATAGTTGATACTGATCACAGTTAGTTTTAAGTACGTTTTTCAACTATGCTACTTGTATCATATTTTACCTAAAGAGTTGTACTTAGTGAGGTCTGTATAAACTTGTATTAAAGTTATACAATGTAGGGTCTTTCTATTATGTAAACAGTGGCATATCACCTATTTGTTTATTTAAAGAAAATATTTTGGGATGCAATAAATATCCCAAACCAAACTCTTGGTCAACCTGGATATCAAATATTTAATACTTCCTTAGTTACCATATTTGTGCATTAACACATTGGTTGTATGGTTATTCCTAGGATATATGAACAAAACTAAGTCACAAAATCCACAAAACAGTGGGAATGACAACACAAAATTAAGATTTTTTTGTTTGACATCTGTTGTTCTCATAGAATGACTAAAGAAGAAAAAGTCCCACTATATTGTGAAACTATTTACATTTAGTTAGCCACAATTCTGAATATACCACATGTCTTAGTAAATCATGTCAAATCATGTCAATTAGTGCTAACTGCCTTTAAATTTATCCAAATTCCTAACACATCCAAACCGTTTTTCATGTTTAAAATATAAATGCCATTGCTGACACACCATTTGTGAGTATTTTATCATTTGCAAATCTGTAAAGTTAATTATACTTTTCATATCAGTAATTGGAATACATACAAATCTTTAAACAATTTACAAAAAATTGTTGTGCCAAATTTTATTATAAAGTATATGGTACATGAAAATTGACTGTGTTCAAGACATTCTCAATGTTCCCTTTCACACACCCCAACCACTTATACTCAATAGTCATCAAAATTGAAATTATAGTTCCTCTCTGACAGACTTAAGTAGTTGCTTGTAGTAGCAGTCACCTATCATTACAGACAATTTGCAGTAGTTATCTTGGAAGCAGTCACATGTATCAGTTGCCTACAACAGCAGCTACCTGTAGTTTCATGCAGTAGCAGTCACCTGCTGTTAAATGCAGTAAGAATCTGAAGTACTCTCTGTCCAGCCTAAAGCATGGAATAAATTAGGCAGTAACAAATGCGGTATATGCATTAATGCAAAAATGCACCCATTCGCTGTTAGTCGCAGTCAAATTCACCATCAAAGCTGCGAGCGAACAAAGATGCAACTCAGGAAGTTTTCTCTTACACAGATACAAGCTTAAGGTATCAATGTTGAAGAATACAAGCATTATTTGGAGACTTGTAAAAGAGATTTAGAGAATAAAGGTATTGTTTTTAGCCTCTGGTCGTGTATCGAATGTCAAATCACAAGGGCGACAGCATTATTTTTAGTAAAACAAGACACAGCCAAGTTGTTTATGCCCATGTGATGAGGTGATAGATACACGGCAGAGGTTTAAAACAATACCTTTATTATAATTCTTTAACACCTCAATCAAAATAAGAACTATAAGTAACATAATCTAAAACTAAGAGTAGATTTATCTAATAAATCCAACCAGCTTTTCTAAATCAATCCAGTCGTGCGTACTTGAGCCTTCAGATTAGCCCGTGCAGCTGGTCTGCATTATCACATTAACACGACACTCTGTACAGGTGATATCTCATATCACATGGCTAGGCAATGACATTGCATAAACCCCCTCAAGTTTAAGAATATCCATACTTCTTGGCAGAGAGAGAACATTTTGATCAGTCATGTTTAGCAGTTGCCAACAGGAATGGTCACCCATTATTTGCGTGCAGTAGAATAGAAGCATTTAGCCTGGAGCAGTCACATGTAGTATTGCCTACAGTAGCAGCAGTCACCTGTACTGCTTTCCTGCAGTGATGCAACCACACATTTCGTAGATGGCACTTCAAAACCATCTTCACATAAGGTCAAATAAGTTGCCTTAACTGATTCACGTGTGGAAGCATGTGAATCAGATACGCCAACTGATTCATGTGTGGAAGGCACACGGACATGGGTGCAAAACAACACATATCAATGCATGGAGGAAACAAAAATACTAGTCATAGACAGTAGTGGTATTTGCAGCAGTAACCATTATTAGCTAACTGTATGGTTCTGCATATGACGCAGTCATCTGCAGATCCTGTTAAACCACCCACCTACAACAAAACTGCAAGGGCGTATTTACAATCATGTGTATTCCAGAGTGCCAGTATCACGGGTGTTTACTCAAAAATTTCAAAGAATTACCATACAACATAATTAGTGTGATCGACAATGAACCTCAGCCCTTACATATAGAGATGTTTGATTATAAACAATCTAACTTCTTTTTGCAATACCAAAACATGTCCCATGTGAATCACATTTCCAAATTTTTAAATTTAATCTGTTTTATTTAAAATTAGGCTAGTTATGAAAGCGGACAATTCTTGGCAGTTCTATTATTCAAATAATTCACATGTTTAACTGTAACTCCTAACATCAAGCATATCGCATATCTTACGTAAATCAGTGCATGCTGCTACAAGTTTTTTCACTATCAAACCAATTTTGGCATTAACCATTAGGGTGAAATTATATATACCCTTTGCACCTATTTTTGTATCATATCGTCACGATCTTCCAAACAGGCAATCGACCAAAAGTCACATTTCGAGATATCGGCCGATTGAAAGTTTCGATTGAATTATGAACTTGCATATCTAAAAATTTGCAAAACATTTAGGAAAATGATTTATGTGGATATTGGGACATTGACGTTCTTCACTTTTGAGCCGCTTTCATTCAAGTATCCTTTGTTTTCCTTGTCAAATTAATACAAAGGGATTGGTCTATTTGCAAAAACTACAAAATCTCTGTTTCTGTCAAAGGAGACGAATGCACATGACTGTTGGCCTGCGTACTCAAAAAAGTCGATCGATCGCATCAGGCGGTGGTAGTCAACATGTGAACATAACTTTTGCCTGCGGAGGGCGCTAGAAATGACTATGCTTTTGTACGGTTTCTAAGGTGTCATTGTCTTTTACAGGCAAAAAAGTCTGCCAGTGAAGATGGAAAAGAGGAATGATGAGGTTTACAATTTTTATATTTGTATTAGAATTGATTTAAACCAAATATTTAATACTCAATGTAAAATATAAAAAAAAAACGGAAGTTAAAAAAAAAAACAGTTAATTTATAAATACAGTTAATGTGAATGGAAACCGTAAAAGATGGATTTTAAGGGGTTTTGTTGGAGAATGCTGCAGAATTTCTCTGTGAAATTTATAGCATTTTATTCTGGTAAACTTAGTACTAACGCTTATAATTGAAAAGTCTATACTGAATGTACGATAATGCTGATGCTCGAAAAAAAAGTAGAATAAAAGCTCAGTTGTAGTCGTTTTTATACGCCTGGTAAATTGACATAAAAATTCAGTATTTCCAAATTGTAGCATCGGCCCGCATGCATGACATGTGTAAGTACACTAAGGAGATTCAAAGTGTATGTCTAACAGTTGAAACCCTGGGTTTTGTGAATTATTGGACATAATAAATATGATTTATCTAATTTATTGCTTGAAGGTGTATATTTGATACTTTTTTAGAGAAAAAGGAATAAAGATCCACTGTTTATCAGAAGAAAGCTATATCTACTTCAAGTCATTTATATTTGTATTAAATTTAGAGGCGTTCGGACGAAAATCACGTTAATTCTAATGATCGGACACATAAACACGTGGTTATAATGAATACTGTTATTTTCAGTACAATTAAACTAAAAAAACAATGGTTTCATCTATGGTATCTTTTACATTTATAGTTATTAAATTTCAGATTAGTTCCAACTGTTCATGAACAAATACAAGATTCATGTAGGCTTACTACTTGCAAGTAACGAAAACCATAGAAGAGTATTAGCAATTAGTGTAAAATGACGTATCTAAAACGCGTAAAAATAAACGACTTGGGTATCTATCAGAACAATTGAAATGAAATTGAATTCCCATGGATTATTCTTTCATTTTTGTCATCAAACAGATCATTGCGTATGTGTTTCACCTTTGAGGTCACAGCACTCTTAGGTAGTTGCTCTTATACTTTCTGTTGTTGAAAAAACTCTATGAGTAAAAAAACTAACCATTTTGGGTTAAGATGGCAGTTTGCCGACAAGACTTCTGACGTTTGATTTTAATTCAAATTGCCATATTTTTGATTATCAAAGAGGTATTTATTGAAATGCAGAATGAGAATTCTCATGTTAAACTCTTTCGTTATTGGAATTGAAGGAAAATAATTTCCTGTATCTATCCAATAAACGTAATGGGTTGCATTCAATTTTCTAGATAAGTTCAATGATTAATCTGTAAGTTTACCATAATTGTCATTTATTGAGATGGTGAACTGTAGAAATGATAATTCACTATGAAAACAAAACACTGAAAAATACACTGAAAAAAATCTATGCACCTCTGAAAAACTCTGAAAATCTCTTTCAAATTGCTGAAAAATACCTGAACCAAATCAAAAGGAATTCCAACAACTGAAACCAGGATGAAATTGCTCCTTTGTTATTCACTATGCAAATGACATCCAATATGACCTTTTGCAATTTATAAAATACGGGGGTCACTGGGATGCTTCAGGATTCCTAGTCACCACAGAAATTGGACTGAAACATTACTGAAAAATCTGAGCCTGTTCCTAATCACACTGACAATGTTTGTTACCATTTGAAGAAACACTAATCACACGGAAAATAACCATAATAATTTGACTTGGCTAAATTGTTTATGGTTATTACGTCACGGTCGATGCTGGGCATTAGAGTTAACTCAACACTGAAAATTAACACTGAAACCACAACTGCACCACCTCTGAACCCTGGACTGACAAATTTTCAGTGTTACTCTTTTCCTTTGTTCAGACAATTTTCAGAGTTTTTTTCAGCGTTAACTCTTTGCATTTTCAGTGTATTTTTTCAGTGTTATAGTGTTTTCATAGTGAATTTGTCCTACATGTACTCAAAACCATATTACTTTATGGCGCTTATTTAGTAAATACGATAACTATCAGTTTAGTGAACTTATTAATCAACTACGTTGCTGGGAACTCAAATATATCGATGTATGTGGGAATATAGGAAGAAGATGAAAAACGAAAAAGATTTGATGTTTTTGTTTTACAATGTGCATTATTTGATCTTCAAACCCTCGTCTACCTAAGGGGATGGTTAGCACCCCTTCGGTTTTCCCCGGCTAGCTAACGCACCCTTTTTGGTGCCCAGATTATTTAATGTAAATGTCATTAACATCTTTCTCGTCCTCTTTATAAAAAAACAAACATCACCTGGCTATCGAAGATAAAAGTGATCCCAAAGAAAAGGTTAGGAATTATCACATTTTCATATGGGAAATGACTAAGATTTTTTATATGAGAGCATTTTAGTGCGATAATAAGGGTGTTTGGTAACAAATTGCGAATATCAATTTCCCCCTATATTCAGTTTTTCGCATTTCCTCAACATATTTTGGTACAATGGAAATAATAAAACGCTAAGCTATCCTTGGGTACCAAATTTACAAGGAATTCGATGTTCAGTAACGGAATTCACAGGGAGTGGTAACCACCCCACCCCCTTCGGTAGTTTTTGTTTTAAAAAGGCTCGGGTAGACGAGGTTTAATTTGGCTGTAAATTAATCATGTAGTAACTTTTAAACATATAAGCCTAATCTACTATGAACTAGAATCAAACCTGGGACCCTCATGCTATGAACACAAATACCTAATCACCACTACCCCTATGCTACCATAAAGGGATTATATAAGACATATGGAAATACTGTATATACATTATTTGCCTTTCAAATTAATCTCATATGTAAATTAAAAATGGACAAATATCATACCAAAACGTGAACGGGTTTCAACAAAGAGGTTTTTGAACTTCTTATAAAAATTGAAGTTAAATAGGCTACTACATTAGTGAATTTTTATTTCTTTCTGGGGTTAAAAATTACCCTTGTTGGATAACTTGAATTACTAACTTATGATTTGAATATTTTACTTTTATGACAAACTTCAACCATCAATTAAGTTGGCAGCAACAGGTGAAACTGGTAAATGTTACTATTTTGGCACAATTACCAGTTAACTAATCACATGTTATTGTTTTGGTGTTCTCACTTCTCAAATGAATAAGGGTTTTGGGTGAAATTAGTCTCATGAAACGTATAGTTGCATCATTACAAAAATAAACGACCTTTACTATTATGTCTACACCAAAATAAAAAATAATAATAAATAAAAAACTCAACTGCGCGATTCAAAACTGACAACGTAGGCTCCTTTTTGCGTGCGCATCGCCCGGATCGTCGCCTAGACAGTCAAGACATCTTACAATCTACGTCTGGTAAAGTAAAGAACACATGCAGCTAAAATGCATGATTTTGGTTTATCCACACTGTATATGGCATCGTGTATTGGACGAAATAACGTGCGCTTCACAGTAAAAGGGATCAGACAAAAGACCAACTTGACTAATTAAAAATATAGGTAAAATACTTTTTTGTCCAATTTTTTCATCAAGAGCTCGTATTTGACTTTGAAATATATCAACCCATTGTTTAACACTCATTATGGATCTCATCATAAAGTTATTTCAGAGAATCTGTAAATCAATATAGGAAAATACTGGGACGATTCTGCCAACAAATTCCATAAACCACAGCTTTTATAATTTCCATTCAAAATCACTTTATTTTACAGTTTATGCATATGTTTTTAACCAAAATTAACTAATTTTCAAGTATATTCCACCGTACATTTTGGTTGACATTTGTGCTTTTTTTTATTCTCTACACATTCACATCTCTTACTAACTGCCAAGTTATATATATTTCGTGTTTTGATTGAATCAGTTTTTACAGTATAATATTTTCACAGTAATTGCTGTCGTAACATACTGAAAAAATTATAAATGGAGTGTGGCAAAATCGTCTCAGATACAGCTACAACAATATTGTACTAATATAAACTTCGACCAATACTTCTGTAGGCCCCAAGTTTTGATCACGATGAATGATCTTCCGCAAACCCAGTTGATCGATACCTCACTAATAAGCAGCCGTGTGGTGGTTTTCAGATACCGCAAACAGACGAATGCAGATTGGTCTGTTTGTAAGACTTTTCATTTGGCGTTGGGTTCTGATTCCAAAGTGAAAATCTATTATATCAAAAAATTGGAATGTTATTTTTGATCAATATTTGGTATATTGAAAAGAGCTTGTGATATAGTATCATAATCTGCAAAAAACTCAAAAAAAAAAAAAAAAAATTTTCGCCAAAATGGTCGATTGCCTGTGGAAGACTCATGACGAATGCTTTATACGGAATGATCATGCAATTACAGATAGATATAGGTGCGGACGGGGGGGGTATAAGTTAATTAGCCTTATCCTGTATGGTAGCATAAGCAAATACTCCAACATTGTATGCAATACATTCAAAACATTGTTGGGGGGGAGGGAGAAATTTCATGTCCCCATATGTTAGTTCTTAGTTAAACATATATCCCTCCTAGTGTTTTTGGCCGTGAAATGTTAGAGCATTCCTATAACATAAGGCAATTCCTTTACAAACATGTTCAAGGGCCAAAAAACAATGGGTGTCTGCCCACCAAACAACGATACATGGGTGACTGAAGTTGCACTTATTTCAATTTAAAGGTGGGTTGTTCCGATTTTATGTGTATGTGTTCTCTACTGTGATATGAGGCCTGGCACTTGAACATACACACCCTCAAGTACCGTGGGAACAAACTTGCGGGTTTGATGGTCGACGCAATACTGGCACGTTGCAAGCCCTATTCACTACTGTGCTAATGAAAGTGGTTAAACACTAAAACGCGTTTTTTTGTTTTATATCTTGGGAATTGAAATGGATTCGAGGGCTCAAAGTTCAGGACGACACTGAGGGACAAAGACGCCGTTCATCTGATATCAAAAGCGATATACTCCGGGTAAATCAGGGGGGCCCAAAACGATCGGAACACGCTCCTTTAAGTAACACAAAAAGTGTGAAAAGGAATTTATGCAATTTTAAAACAATCTGTATTAGCTATAGACACGTTAACAGCAATGTTTGTAAACATGTTAGGGCTGGCATCTGAAATAGGTCGGCGTGACTGTTACACAACGGGAGGCAATTGTATCTTTAGAGTTTTAATACGATGGGACATAACAATTTACAGGAATGGATTCGTAGGCAACAAAAGAAGGACTGTTAACCTGAGGTCTATAGACAGCCTTTGGACAACTCATTATGGGCCTAAAAATTGGAATTTGCCTCTTCAAGGCAGGCAGGGTACATAGTATAATATTAATTACTTTATTTTAGAATTCAACATTTTTTTTTCATTTTCAAATTACTTACAAAAAACTTTGCCAAAAATAACACAATCTGCAACTGTTTTGCTTTGAAATAATATTGTTACATGATTTAATTTTGTAAACATCAAATGTGACTATTGATAGCATTAATAGCAGGTGAAACCCGAAAAAAAAAATTGAATAATTTCCAAGCGCAGTAATAAGTCACATACTTTATATCTCTCTAGTTAATAGGACATTTCATCTCTCTTCAGGAGTCTTCAGCTGACTCACAACACCTGTGCCATTTACTGAAACAAGAAATGCAGACATATGTGTACAGGCCCACAAATAGATCAGAAAGGTATGTGAACAATCCAAACAAGTTTGAACAACCCCCATATTTTAAAGGATGCAGCAATGTATCCAAAAATCTGAAACAAATATACAAAGATCACTACTCATCATGGACTATCACCCACCAAGTTTGAACAAATATGGTCCCTGCATAAATGAGCTGCACATACACACAGACTTGCCTGGCAGATAGCTGTATGTCTGGGCTGACACAGGGGAGGGCAGTAGGCAGACAGAGGCATGGTCAATCTGACAGACACTTGAGAGAACATGAAATGTAATGCATGAGTACCAAAATTGGGATGTGTAAATAGAATGTCTTACATGCTGCTTGGTGTCAATATGCTGTTGAACAGAAAAACAATGCAAAAAAAAACCTCACAACCACTAAACAATGTAAAGTTTAAAACGCTTTCAAAGGTCAGGTAAATTTATTATTAGGCAAGGTTTGGGGAATAAAAGGGATTATATTTAGTGTCAGACTCTGCCCAAACCTAATACAGAAATCTTAACTAAATGCAATCCAAATCACCCCAAACCTTACCTATTAATTATAATTCTAAAAGACATTGTATACAAATGACAGGGTATCTGTAACTTAACACCACACACAAAAAGCACATAGTTCCTTGAAAGAACACAAGCCAGCAGATAGATAACACTATCTGTTAGAATACCTTTTACATCCACAAGGAACGGGGCTTAGCAGTTGATCGTAAGACCACACTTATGCACATCAGACTTTAAGTACACTCATCTTGTTAAAGGTATTTTGACAAAAGAGTATATCTGTAGAAAATACACACATGGATGTTTTGATTCTTTTGTTTCATTGATTGATCAAAATGAATTTCACATTTCACACAGATAAGAATCTCACTCTCATATGTAGTATGACTTCAAACCTATAACAAGCAACCCAGAAGTAACCCAGACTCTGCAACAATATTTGCATGTGTATCATTACTCAAACCAGCCTATTCACTAATAGTTTGCTAGAGAAGTGTAATATTTGACTCTAAATTCTGTGTTGTGCTTATTTCATAATGGGTACAATAAGTCATGGAGTTTTCATTCTGAAATTCATTTATAAAATGGTGCACATGCATGTTTATTTGTTCAAACTTAATCTAATAACTTATGAATAAATATTTGGTTAATGATTTAATAAAGCATTTCTGTTCCTTGGGTTTTGGGTTGTGAGTGCATAAAATATACAGCTTACATACTTTAATATTAAAGTTCAAACAAACCTTCAAACCACAGCTTTATTTTGTAATACCTCTTTCAACATAACATTATAATATCACAATTCCACATCAAGTATCACAATTCCACATCAAGAGGAATGTTTGTGTGCTGCAATACATAGGAGTAAGAAATGATATGTAAACCTCAAATTTGAGAACACAAAGTGCAACTTGTTTTTACACTTTATTCCTTATACTACTGGAAATATATAGTAATCTGGTACTCTGGTGAAGTTGCAATGTTAATTAAAATTTGACAAATGTTTTAGTTTGCTTTACATAGATACATGTTAAGCATGGCAGTTATATGATAAATACACTCAAAAGATTGACATCTTATAAACAGAACCAGAAGGTTACCACATCTCCCCCTTCTGACAGTTGGGATGTCTAACAGTCTCAACTAGGGAACACAAAGTGCAACTTGTTTTTACCCTTTATTCCTTGTACTACAAGAGATAAATAGTAATCTGGTACTCTGGTGAAGTTGCAATGTTAATTAACATTTGACAAATGTTTTAGTTTGCTTTACATAGATACATGTCAAGCATGGCAGTTATATGATAAAATACACTCAAAAATTGACATCTTATAAACAGAACCAGAAGGTTACCCCCCCCCCCGAAACTGACAATTGGGATGTCTTACCACGGAGAAAGGGACATTATCCATAGTCCTGTTAAGAACACCAATACTATTATATCTGCATGTCCCCTAATATCACTGGAAAAAATGCACTGAAGCACCTTCACATCAAAGGTAACAACAAACTGTTCAGTCTACATGGACTAATTGGAGGTACTCTTTCTAGAATCATTTCTGTTCATTCAAAAACAAAATGGGAACCAGAACAGTCTATGTACTCTTTGATACTGCATTCCTAAATAATCCCCTCCAGACATCACAGGAATTAACCTTTGAAGTAAACTTATTTTACTACAAGCCAGATTAAAACACAGTTGAAACAACTCAAAGATTTATCCTGTTCTGTCGACTTGTCACAATGCGTTATATTTACCATAAAATGCAGTAAGTCTTGAAAATGTTTTGGTTGAACTGACCATAAGCCCTCCCCCTCTACCTCCATCAATCCATATTAGGACAATCAATATTAGGAGTACATATAATTTTGTTATATTAGAAGTGTTTACACAAAATATTATATTTTTACCAGTGGTGGAGAAAGGGCTAACACTTTAATTGTGTTAAGCCTGCCAATAGCTTATCTTCAGTGAGAATTCTCTATGAGTACTTGTTACAAAAACATTATTTGGAATTATATACTTTTATTGACATGTATCTTCATACTTTTCCAGCTGAAAACTGGCCTCTTTACTAGAATGAGTCATACTAAGGGGGTCTTCCGTGAATCCATGTGATGTGTGTATGCCCCTGACATTTTGACTGCAAAGGATGGCTTTGCTTTGTGGCTTCTCTCAGTAATTAAACACAGCAAAATGGCCATTTACTACCAGAATAAGTAACTATACTCTGTCCAGCTCGAAGTATGAAGTAGCAACACAGGCATATACATTTAACTGACTTTGAGCGCTCGTGTAGGTAAAGCACAAGTGCACTGCAACTGAAAGACGGCACTGAGTACATGCACGCTTTGCCACTTCATACTTCAGAGGAGACAAAGTATATACACTGCTTGCTCACAATAGTTGTCGGCAGGTTGTTAGTTGCTACCTAAAATGGTTTACATTTATGGATACCACTTGTGACCTTGCTTCACAAGGATCGTTGTATGGCAATATCTCAAAGGCAGATATTGCATAACACCTAATATGACTACAAATTTGGGTATGGCCTTCATGTAAGATGGCAAAGTTGGCTTAGGTAAAGACTTCCATTGATTGATTATGCAGCTTTGTGGAAGAATTACCCACCCTTCCCACTGGATGACCAGTGAATGACCTTCCTGAATGACCTTTGATCCCTGGGCTGCTAGCAAAGGTGACCACAAACACTGCACAGATGCCTTCCATCACCATGCTAAATTTCAGATTGATACATCAAAGCACACTGAAATACATAGTTGAAGAGCCAAACACAAATCTAATATTTTAGTAGTACAGAAAACTTTCCACTTGAATAATTCGGTGACCTGCTTACATGAAAGGAACATTGTAAAATATTGGTAAACGTATGATATATTAGTCCCAAGCATGCAATGAGGTATAACAATTGATTCCATCTCCGTCATGCGCTATATGATGTTATGCAGTAGTGCTTGACGTTATCAATGGCAATACCTCATTTACATGCTTGGGACTTCTGTATGAAACATCTACCCAAATTTGAGGCACTGCAGAGTGAATGAGATGGAACAAACACAGCACACCGTACAGTGATGTGGAAGTACTGTACTGTTGTAAAACAATGCCTTAGGATCTAAGGGAACAAGTGTTCCATCACTGACAAATTTGTGCAAAGAACCTGCAAGTCTCATTCGGTTACTGTCAAAATTGTACGGCAAGCAGCTTATCACAAACACCTGATGCTACACAAGGGGAAAATACTGACACAACACTAAAACAAAATCTAGCTGCTTTGCAGCATACGACTAACAAGTTGAAGTGATAGCCATGACAGCTAAACAGTAATGTAAACACTTTTGAAATTACTTTTATGTTTACAAATTACCAATGCCTGCCATTTTTATGTCATTTCTGCAGTAATTTCCACTATCAACTACACAATTTGGAACAGGTCATTTGCCCATTTGCCCATACTAATGAAATTCACAAAGAAATTAAGACAATTTACAGTAGGCTGTCAAAATAATTTTCTTTAAATCATTACTTCACTTGTTGGTACAACCCCTTATGAAATTTGTGAATATCATGATACAGACTTGCACTGTAAATCACTGTAAATCCAGTCTTCAGGACCGACAATTTGGAGTGTAGAAGATGGCCAAATTGATAGGCCAAATATATATACCTGGATGATTAATAACATATATCATAGTGGCAGTTTGAACACTTAGCTATCAATGTAGTGAACAAATAAAGCTGCTCAACCAAACCAAACTGTTTGGTTTCCTCCGCCATTTTCTAAGAAGTATGGTCGGTCCAGATTTTCTCGTTATGGGGGTTTGGTTCATTCTCAAATTATCTAAAATTTAAAGGATATATATGTAACTAAAAATTTATGTTTTCAAATGGCAGAATCTTCTCCATAAAACATTACTTCACATTGCAGCATCTATTTCTCAAAATTAGGGTCCTTAGGCCAGTTAATGCGGTTGGTAAGGCAACCAAAAATATTTTGTTTTGGCCTTAGTGCAATACATCAAACAACATGCACACACACGTCTGTAATCAGACGGTCAACAAATTTTCACTTGGTCTGAAGGTTGCTGTTTGCTACAGAATTCACAACAAAATGGGTGATTATCTTCAATAAATCTTTATTAGGGTGGCCAATAATGTAATTTCAGGAATATCTGACTGATGTTCAAGAAAATCTGCTGGCCTGGACAATAATTATATTAATAGCTTGTGTTTTTATACTTTTAAAGTACTGGCCATGCACCTGTGAGCCTTGAACCATATCATAAGGCTAGGTTCAGTCTATTGATACATAAATCATTTTAATGGAGTAGATACCGTAACCATTAAATAATCCCGATGAACTATGTAGGGAGCCATTTAGTACATACTTTTATGTACAGTGAGGAATGTTTTCAGTACAGCATTAGAAAATTACCAAGAATCCAATTTACAAGGGAAGCCATTATTTCTTGACACACCTCTTGATCATGTACATGGGGGAACTGAGTCAATTTCAAATGGTGCGCGCGGGAAAGCAGCTTCAGTTGTGTCCACAGCAACTATGCAGATTGCAGACTTGTGTGAGCCCAACGTAGAGGCAGACATTTTATGTAGGTACAACAGACTTGTCTCAGCAACTTAGTGCAGGAACATTACATGTAGGTACAAAAAGACTGTGTCAGCAACTTAGATCAGACATTACATGTAGGTACACAGGACTGGGTCAGCAAAATTAGATGCGGACATTACAAGTACGTACAACAGACATGTGTCAGCAACTTAAATGCGACATTACATGTAGGTACAACAGACTGTGTCAGCAACTTAGATGCAGATATTACATGTAGGTACAACAGACTTGTGCCAGCAACTTAGATGCAGACCCATTAAATACGTACAAAAAAAAAACAGAATGTGTCAGCAACTTAAATGCAGACATACATGTAGGTACAACAGACTTGTGTCAGCAACTTAGTGCAGACATAAATGTAGGTACAACAGACTTGTGCC
Source organism: Ophioderma brevispina (assembly GCA_023653785.1). Lineage (NCBI taxonomy): Eukaryota > Metazoa > Echinodermata > Ophiuroidea > Amphilepidida > Ophiodermatidae > Ophioderma > Ophioderma brevispina. The sequence goes on from JAMKCH010043183.1 coordinate 112,306, forward strand.
AGCAACTTAGATGCAGACATTTACACGTACGTACAACGGACATGTGTCAGCAACTTAAATGCAGACATTACATGTTACGCTGTAAGCTCGAAGTATGACGTACGACGGCGGGCGTATACATTGCAACGACTTTCAGCGCACGCGTAGGCCAAAGCACAAGCGCGCTGAGCAACGAAAGGAGGCAATGAGGTATACGCGCGCGATCTAAATTCATAATTCAGACAAGACAAAGCATAGGTACAACAGACTTGTGTCAGCAACTTAGATGCAGACATTTACCAGTACGTAAAAGACAGACATGTGTCAGCAACTTAAATGCAGACATTACATGTAGGACAACAGCTGTGTCAGCCAACTTAGATGCAGACTTACATGTAGGCTACAAAAGAATTGTGTAGCAACTTACATGCAGACATTACATGTAGGTAAAACAGACTTGTGTCAGCAACTTAGATGCAGACATGTACATGTTAGGTACAAAATAATTGTTGTATATCAGTAACCTAGATGCAGATATTACATGTATGGTTACAGCAGACTTGTGTCAGCAATTTAGGAATTGCAGACATACATGTAGGTACAGAACAGACTTGTGCCAGCAACTTAGATGCAGACATAACAGATGGTGTTTCTTGTGTTTCAAGTTGTGCCACATAATGCAAGCAGTGCACAATCAATATAGCTTCTTGTTTTGCCAGTGAGTATTTACATTACCGGCTCACAACTATGCAGCTTCTTATACAAACAACACAAGAGGGTTAGACTTTCCATATAGAAGTCCCATGGATTGCAAATGAGGTATGCCCATTCTCCCGCAAAGCGCTACTGCACAACGTCATACGCGCATGGAAGAAATTAATTGTAATACCTATTGCATCATGGGACTTATAATATGAAAACGGTCTACCAACAAGAGGATCTTCTGGCCAATAGGAGAGATAGTCTGCAGGATTAATAGAGTAAATCAACCCATACTTTCTCAGCAAGAAATATATATTAAAAATATGTATGATTTATCACAAACACATACCACAACTGATTCAAAACTCAGGGTTTGCATTACCAAAGGCTTATCGATCAAACAAATAATAAGCTAAAGGCATTATGACATTTTGGTGTTTTGTGCATGTCAATTCATGGGTGAGGTCGGGAGTCCTCAACACTACAAAGTTGTCTGTTAGTTCTCCCATGTGATGAACTTAGTTATTATATGATTCAATTGATTTTTTTTCTTGTCTTTTACCACATTTGATGCATTCTTATTAAGCCCATTTTTTTTTGCCGGTATATATGAATGTACAAAATTTAGGAGACCAAACGCACACGAATCGCAATAGCGAGGCCTTTTGTGGCAACGGCAAAGTTTATCGCATTGGACAGTCTGCCGGCCACCTTGATGTTTTTCAAGATTTTATGACTCTGATCGGTGCGATATTACCCACAATGCATCACAATCTGGCATACGATTCGCTTATTTATCTTTTCTGTTAATTTTTTTTAAATAAAACATTTTCATAATTAGCATTGCGTAACTGATGTGTGGTTAATTGCTTTATCGAAGGGAGAGAGGCTGCATCATCATTTTTGCCTGGATTGGCTCTCTGTGCATCTTGTTTAAACCATAAAATATCATGAAGACTAAAACCAAAGCAAAATTATGGTTATACAACCAACCTGATAAGCTGTTTATTTATTTGTTTACCTCCTAATTGGTTCAGTGTCCAGTACGCAAAAATTTTTTATTTACAAGAATGCTCATCAACCCATCAATACAGAGTACTAAACTATTTCTGAGAAATTGCCCACAAGAACAATTAACATAACAATTCTCATGATTAGGGCTCATACACAATATGGTTGATGTTTATGTGTTCTATGCGGATCCAAACCCAAAATTTGTGTAGTTTAATATTAAGAATTTCTTAACTTGCCCCTTACAAAAACATTTTAAATAACACACGCAATCTTGCACACTTTTAAACTTGCTACCACCGTATTACCTTGTTTACGCAATTTTCAAAACAATTTTCTTTCTCTAATAATTGGGGAGTACAAATGTGAACATTGGTACAACATATTGGGTGATTGTGTGATACGACTACCGTTCATTCACAATAACTTAACAGTTTTTAGTCACCTGCACTGCACTTCAAGTCTTATCACTGTATTGTTCCCAAAAAATCCCTAAAGCTGAAAACAACTGTTGTAATTATTTAACAATGCATTTAGTAGTACTGTCAAGACCTCACCACAAGAGGGCACACTCCTTGTTATCCTAATAGAGAAAATAAACCATACACAGACTCCCTGATATGTTCTTGCAGAAAAAATGGCTCAGAACTGTACACTAAATTGTGTGACAAACTGGCTCCATATTAGGGAGAAACTTTCCAAGAATATCCGTGATTTTATGCAGTCTAGCAGTGATAAACAACATTTTCTTTCTGGATACAAAAAAAAATCCAAAATCTACCATCTTTTTAAAGGTGCAATGAGATATTTCACACAATCATGTGTTCCAACAAATACTGAAAGCTGCCGATTTTTGCAAACTGATGATAAACCTTTCACAAATCACCCAGTTCACTCAAAAAATCATCCCCATTGAAAGGATAGGCTGAGACTATTTCTTTGTACAAAAACTGTGAAATTTCTAATATTGTATTGGAGTCAAATACGAAATTCGAGTCTTTATTTGATATCAAAATACCGGGTCAAAATATAAGCAAATCATAATCTCTTGTTGCACCTTTAATGAGTTGGCAAATTGATGCCTTCTTAGAAACTTGTCCAAATTCCCACAGAAACGCATTTTTTACTACAAAACAAGTTACATATAATTCGTAAAAGTGCAAATTCACATCTGTTTGTAAAGTGTCCAAGAATGGCCAGAGTACAGTTTTTTAAAATCCTTCAGTCATAATAATAAAGTGGTCCTACAGTCAAGGATTTAAATTCCTTTTTCATCAGGATAACAATCCTACAGTCAGGATGGATATAAATTCCTTCCCTCATGCTGAACCATGTTTTTCTCTCAATAACAAGTAGGTCTCAAGTGTATTTTTGTTTTTTTGTTTTTGTTTATAAAATGACTTGGAATGAAAAACTGTGTCTCCTTGGAACCCTCCAAGAATGATCAGAGTGAATTTCATAATGTCTACACACCTTGCACAGTAATAATTCATAATTGTCATCCAACACATTTTTCTTGTAATCTACTTATACAACCACCACAAAATGACTGTGCACATAATCTTCACCATTCCCATTATTTGAAGCATTGTTTTCCTTCCTCTCATGGTCCCTACCCCGTCTTTCCCAATCATACCCCTTTCCAGAGGAGCCTATTTCTACGCACTTCTCCTATGTCTTGAGAAATCCCCTCCTCACCTGTCTTCGTCCTTGTTCCACCCCCTACGTGCATCTCCCCATTCCCGCCCGTCGCGCTGCTTGTTTTACTCCATCAATCATTCCACCAACCACCTCACATAGGCTACAGTGCAGAGGATCCAATCTTTGCCATTTATGGCAGGTTGCCCTGCAAAAGCCTGCAAGGTGGTCGGACCAATTGCTGGGGCAAAACCAAATTTCTAGTACATGGGCACTCTTCTTCCTACAGCAAATTGTACATTACACTTCAAGGTACAATTTGTATACTTCTGAAAATGAACAAGTGGTAAGAATGAACTAGTGCAATCTGCAGTGTTATCATTGTGCCAACTGGCCATAGAGGAATATAATAAAAGTAGAGTACCGATGAGCCATTTTATTCAACGGTTTGTGTGGCAGATGCTGAAAAATGTTACTCCTAATACTACCCTGCCACAAGATTATTCGCTAAGTGTGCCAGCCTTCCCTTCGCCATTTTATCCTCCCTTTTAACCCATACCAGACCCCCCCAACTAAAGGCCTGTCTCTTTTGTGCACCAGCAAAAATACTACTGGCATAACGCACCTTTAAGTGTAAAATCAGTCTTTAGGCATAATGACAATTTTCTTGTTTGTATAATCTCTACCATGCCTAGTTAATTTGTGACTAAAACTTTAATGATTTTTGGGGTCATGTTCATCCAATCAAGATGAAAATGTACATGTACTTACTCAAGTAGTGCCACTTTTTTCAAAAGGTAAATTATCATTGGCTAACCTGGAAGCACTCAGGCTAACCGTTTTGTGGCTGTGGAACTGTACTAACAGACATCTAATTCTATGGCCTAGTCCGGCGAGCTTTGCCTACCCGTCTTGGAGCAAACTATGGAAGTCAGGAACTTGCCGAATTCAATGAAGCAAGCCAAATGTTGCACTCATCTCTGGCTAGCAATCTGTCTAAAGACATCAATAATTTGGCAGAAAATGTTTTTTTGGCAGCAAGAAGAAATTATCATGATGCCCAGCCCTGTTTGATATTTTCATTTAAGAGCAGTTTCATCTTTTCGCACTGAGAATTACTAACCAATTACTACTATCGGATTATGGTAATGGTACTATTTCTACAAAAAAAAATTCCTTGTTCCTTTTTTCTGGTGGTATGGAATGAAGAAGTCCAACTTTTTTTTATGAATTAATGTTCTGGGCGGCTTATAGACTTCCGTGATCATGCCAATTGTGCTCTCTTGAGCCACTGAGGACCACTAACAGGGAGGAAGACAGATGTCAAGGACTGGTACAGTTTATGTTTTTGGTGAAAATTTACCACTAAATTAGACTCAAATGAATTATTGAACTGATTGTAATGCCTTCACAAAGTCAATCGTTAATTAAAAGAATGTTCCTTCCTCTCTGATTTAATAGGTCTTACTTCTACGCTAGAAATTTTCCCTTCGAATTCTCTATTCACATGGAATTAAGGATGGAACCTTGTTTGATTGGCATCACTTTTGACTTCACTCTAATAAAAAACAAATAACAAAGTTTAAAATGGGGATTTAACAACATGCTGCTGGAAGATTATAGTGAATACAACGAGGCATTTCAGGGTGCATGTCTCAGTGTGCGGAGGTATTGTTTATATCCATATATTAGGTGAGTCCCTCTCCCCATTTGTACACAGGCCAATTTCTATCAACTGCCCGCGAGTGAGTTACTCGCGCCTTCTTTCTTGCCACTGAAGAGGTCATCTCCTCCGTTGATCTCGTACGGCGATGGTCCGACAGGAAACATGAGAACTTTGGCGTGCAATGAACGATAGATTTGGGATGCCGTCTAGTATGTGCGGTTTTGGCCCTTCGTCAGGTCTTGGCGTCACGCTGTTACGCTGCGTGCACACCATGGAAGTGGCGGAATTCTTGAGATTTCATCCAAGGGCTTGCTAGTGTTCTGGCGGGGGTTTGGCAGGGGTTCCGGTAGTTGATCCTCTAGTCCGAGTATCTGCGGGATCTATGTTGGGGCTGTCCTAGCCGCCGCCCGCGACGCCCCCGCCCCGGCTTCCCCTTCTTTCTTGAGTGATTGACCCTCCTTTGGTGCCCTGTCTCCGGGGCACTCATTGTGCGGATTCCCACCACAATTGTTATTCCATTTGAATTCACTACCAGTTGAAAGACAATCTGTATTCACCACAAGCATAAAATCTTCTGTGATCACAGTGGAAAATGACTTACTTCGAAAATTCCAACAAAATCCATCATTTTCAATGATGAAAAGGGGATAATTTACTTTCTTTGAGAAATTCAAATTTTGCCTCCAAACTCTGGCTCAAAATCCACAGGTCCTGTTTTTCCGGAAAAGTGGAAAATATTTTTGCCAATCATTCAGGACACCAAAATCAAGTTCAAGCTCAGATCTTTTCCCACAGATTGTGTCAGATTTTAATGAATCCCCAATAAGATGACAAAGTACTGTTACAAAATATCGGCATCCAATCTCAAGAAATTTTCAAATCTTTTCTTGCAGCACTACTTTTCACAGGTCAACCGGGATACTTTTCTAGACAAATGAGCATCTATTTCGGCCGTAACTGTATATCCAAAACCACAAAATCCTTCGTAAGAGTCACCTTAGAGACAGCGGCATTATTCCTTGTTACATGGTCAGGCTTATTCTGTTACCATATAGAATTAGGCAAAAGCAATATTGTAAATTGTCTAGTAACTAGCTTGTGGTGTAAATTCTCAAAAGGTTTATGTGATCATAAGAAGCGATTTTTGTAATTCAATTGGATTCCCGATTGTTACTTACGGCGGAAACTGGAAAACCAAATTTCTGGTCTGTCCCCTGTGAAAAATAATGACCTCTAACTTGAAATTGCCGGAAGCAGCGGACCACCTACCAACTAGGATCAGCTAGACAATGTACCATGGCGCCATTTCCTGTCTAGAATTATTATTTTATAATGTATTATCGGGTATAACAATGTAATTTTTTTTATCCAAATTATTTTTTGACCAAGTTTTATGATCATACACCAACATGTTGAGTCTTACTTTTCACAGGTATTTGTTTACTAGCCCATTACAACACACTGTGCAAAATCCTCAATATAATTTGGAAAATGGGGCCCTCCTTGCTTCCAAAAAAAGGGTCCTTTATTGCTTTTAAGTATTACAAACATTGACTCTCAGCCATCTTGGTTGTGTGATGCACGGTGAAGACATGGTCTTGTACTCCTTATGTTGGGTGGGTTCAAGGGTCGCGACTTGAGATATATTTTATTTATTTGTGATAGCAAGGGTAAACTCCTAAATTAAATTTTTATGTACAAGTGTTCATCAACTATTCGCAAATAAGGTAGTAATTTGAATAACTCTCTCTGAGGCAACTCATAAGATGTGCTCCTGGAAAAAACAAACAAGGGTTGTGGACGAAATTGGGTATGCAATCATAAATATTTCAGAGTAAAACTGGTCTTAACATATTCACTCATTTGTTAATTGCTCACAAGATATACCCAGTAACAAGTTTCCTTTAAAAATTAAAAAATCATGCCACTTGGAAAAGAGGCAGGGTAGCAAGGACACAACCTAACCAACCACACAGCTGATAAGGTTTTGTTTACAAAAACTAGCTTGATGTTAAATTTAATTTGACTGATTGGAAATCTACCTCAACCTGTCTTTAATTTTGGTGATTAAAATGCATACCATTTCAATGTATCATTTGCTTCAAACAAGCAGATACGGTGAGAATACCTGGCCCATTTACTCATGATTATCTGTGTCCCCTGTTCTCTTCGCCTGTCCGTCCCTTCCCCCCATCCTTTGCCATAATATCAGTCCCCCCTCAGTGGTCTCCACCCCTCCTTGAATGTAGACTTCCAAATGAAATGGTTGCAAATGAAATTTTTTATCATTCATGGAAATGATTACATTTACAAGCAGAAACAAATTTTATTTAGATTTAAAAAAAGACAATAATTGTAAATTTGTAAGGTACAATAGCATTGCATTACTCACTATGCATAACATGATAGTTTGGCCTGGCTTGATCCGAACAGCTAATCCTATTGGCATGCAAATCAACAAACGTGACCCCGTTGCCAGAATGCATGCTGCCCTCTAGACTCACTGTCTCCAGGCTGAAATAAGTATGTAAAGGACAAAGAGCAGCATCGGGGCCATGCATTTTCAAACGTTCTTTGGCTAGCGTTTCCCTCAAATTGTCATTTACTGATTTCAAAGTTCCAAGCAAGGAATTCCATTTCATCAAAATATTCCTCACTATAGGATGCTATCACATTGTAACCTAAGATCACAGCTCAGGTCCATACACACATGGAACAAGCTCTTTGGATCCACAATGGGTATGTCAGACATGTGTCCCTCCATTTCAAACAACATGTCCATACCATGTAATATTTGTAAATTGGGGTTAACACACTAAAACTAATTTAATAAACATAGCCATTACTATAAATGGCCAAATAGTTTCTGGTCAGACATTTGGATATCTTATAAAACATACTGTGTTTTAATGAGACAATGCACATGACACTAATGCCAAAGTGTGCGAAGAGCATGACAGTCATGTACTTCTGTTTGCAATGTGTTCATTTGAATCCCACATCATGATTACAATAAAGATGTGATTATGTTGTTAAGGTACTGTGACCTTATGCATGTTGCATACACTTGCATGATTGCCAAGTTATCCAACAAACATAGCTATAATATACAGTGGATGATGAAAACACATCCTGTGGGTATGAACACAGCAAAAATATCTAGTGGATGTTGTACAAACATCCCTGGAATGTTGTATTCCTCTTATGTTTTACAAACACAACTTGCAATTTTTGCAGTTAACATTATCCACATATTCCCAGAATGTTACAAATATTCTGAATGGGTATTGTTTGCATTTTTTTAAAATGATAAATAATGAACCACATTCACCAAATGCTGGAAATATATCTAGTGGAAAATATGACCATAGGCAGTAAATTTCTTTGGTAAGATGATTAATATTCATATGGCTTCAAATGTAACAGTTTTTCATGATGCAAATGTAAAATTATGAGGTTTTCTCTCACTTCTTTTTCAGATCAGTGAGAGAAAAGACATTTTAGTTCTTAAGTTTAGGCATCCACATGTGAGCACTCTGATTGATAACTGTAGGCACTCTGATTGATAACTGCAGGCACCAATGTGCAAATATTAATTACATTTTGAAATATTAGCTTGCAAAGATTATGAAGTGACATTAAAACACTCAAATAATGACATTCATCACAGACTGGCATGTGAAATGCTTGTTTTAACAAAGAATCATAATGAAAAGCACACAATTTTTTATTTGTTAGATTTGTACATTAAAATGGGTAGCCTACAGGAATGGAATTCAGAAATAACGAGTGGATGCTTAACCTTGTTATTTTCTAAATGTTAAGGACTACCGTTCCCATGATTTGCATATTCAAAAATTATGGATAAACTCAACCTGATATCAAAATTCAAATCTGGAGGTCATTATGCATCTAACAGAGTTATTAGGTCAAAGGTCTTGACATCTATTTCCCAAAAATCACCATTAATTGTTTTTAATAAAAGTGTGGTGTTAAGAGGTCATTCACTTTTTGAAATGTGAGGGAAAAAAGACAGTGTATATATTTTGGTGATGAGGAATGTTTCAAATTTTACTCCATGCAAATGTCCATTTTATAACTCAAGCATGATGACCAATGTATTTGTTCATGATTTTAACTTAAGTCAATCAATGGCCAACATATTTACAAAAAGGCTTTCAAAAATCTTATAAGAAATGTTGATATTTCCTTGACTTTTATTTTAACTTTGAGGCTAAATTTATCATCAAAGCACTATACTTGTCTTAAAATTAAATTTAAACTTTACGCTTCCTCGCGTGATATTTACTAATACTATACATAGACTCGTGCAGTTAAAATTGGAGGACAGTTCATACAGATACAAGCAAGCTACAGTACCAGCATGCAGTGAAACTATGAGTGCGATAGTCCTTTGATACCCACTTTGAGGCAAAGGGCTCTACAACACAGAAATATATTCCTAAATGATAAAATAGATTATTAAAATCCTAACAATAACTACAATTACAACTTGCACTCACTATAAAACTTACACCAGAGAAAATTTACGATGGGATTGACGCAAGCAGATGAAATTCAAGCAATCATTTCAAATGACATGCTGGATTGCTGAAGATCATCACAACGACAACGACAGTAACGCAAATGATTGCTTGGCAAAGATATAAGCACTTGTCATCTACTGCTAAGTGGAATGAGTTGTTTTATGAGCTGCATACTTCTAGGAAGAGTTGAAATGGCCTTCCGATGCATCTAGAATGTGGATTATTACCTTACCTTTGCGACGAAACCACCCTGTAAAAACGACATTGGTGCCAGGCAGAGAGGAAAAACGACAAATGAAAACCAAAGCAAACAAAACAGAAGATCACACTGCATTCATGTTAAGGGTTAGTGATACATGCATTCAAACAAATTCAAGCATTACAGATATTAAAATCAAATTGAGTGACTAACAAAATTGGTGTGCACAAAGGTATGAAGGTGGCTTAGCAGTAGGAAACACTTCATGAAATTGAAGGCAAACTGAATCTATGCACTGATGCAAAAAGAAAGAACACAAATTATAAAATTTCTTGCACATTCATCAAATTAGCAAAATTAATGTGTTTTTTTTCTAAATCTAAATTTCCATCCTGATCTTTAGGGATCAATGAATCCATTAAATTTTCACCTGCTTTACAGATTCAATAAATGATTATCAACAAGAATTACCAATTTCCTTCACAGCCTGATCAAAAAAAGATCCTGTACTGTAACACCACAGAACAGGCTAGAGCTGGGAGTTTAAATTTCCTCTGCATTGTTCTATTTTAAGAACACAACCCACATCTAATGTGGACACCACAAAATCAATATAAAAGGATTGATTACGTGTCTTTGGACAGCTAGTAGGGTTTGTGTTGATTTCTTGACAAAATCACCATTATAAATCTCAAGAATCAATGGCCTGTATTTTTATGGAGATTATAGATATGTTCATCACACTCTGTTAAGCAGTGACTTCACTATTTGGAGCTGTGTCTAGAATTGTGCATCCCCAGTCAAGGATAGACATAAGTGGTAAAAGAGAACAGATTAAGAAGTGGTAGATGAGTCATTGGCATTTCCATCCTTTGCTGAAATGATGCTAACCATTATAAAGCCAACAACTGGTTCCCTCTATTAAAACTTTGTATTGTTTACATTTATCACTTTTGTAAGAGCCCACTACATTATGTGTCCCACTGTGACAAATTATACAGAAATATCAATTCAAACAAATTTCTTTGATGATCTGGCTTCTATTTATCTGGGTACCTCAAACTATTGGACACCTTTGCTCTTGCCCTATTTAAAGGGTTTCAGGTACCTCCAATTTAAGTCTCCAACTGTTGGATGCGACTGCTTCATTCTTGTCTAATGTAATGGTATCCGGTAATTCTAACAAACAGCTTTATTCTTGTCCAATTTAACATGTTTAAATGGGTTTGGGAACCTAAAGTTTGTTGATATCTACTAAGTACATTCTTTTCCAATGTAATAAGTTTTAGATGCCTCAAATGGTTGGGTACCTTCAATGTTGCCCAATTTACGAGGTTCCGGAAAAATGATAGATCAATATCCAGAAAATAGTCCTGTGAAATTTCAAATATAACTGTTTTACATAAAAAATTGACTCGTTACAATGATATTGGAAAACAAAAACTAAATGGCACTAAGTCTACTATGAAATATATTAACATGCAAGATAGAAAGATGCTAGACACCAAATCAAAGTAAAACTGATGACAATGACATGCATGCAAGTGAAAAGAGTCTTTCTTGTACTATTCCCATGCTATCCAAAATGTTACAAAAGTTGAATGTGTTATCAAAAGAACCTGGCATTTTTCAAGTAAACTATAAATGAAAAATAGTACAGCTCAGGTATTCTTAGCATTATTAGATTCAGTTGAATCCATTTATGTGTATGTTGCTGTCAGGCTACTGAATATACCAATGTCTATAAAACAACTGACTGAACTCCCAAAACCACTACTATGACTTGATCAAATCCAAATAGGCCTATAACTCCCAATGTTTAAAAATACTTTCAGGGCCCCGTGTCTTGAGTTGAGTTCCCCTGACTACTGCACATACAATATTGCCTGTTGGATGTTTTGTAGTTCTGGTCATGATAATTAGTGAGAATTGATGCTAAATTATCTATATAATGAGTGTAACTTAAAATGGGTCTATGATAAGTTGAACTCTTGGTGAATTAACCCCAGGTCACAATGGATGGGCATTTGCTCTTTGCATGTATTGCCATTAACCAGGAGAGCCTCTAACTGGCTGCAGTATGGAATAGGGGCAATTACAACGTTTGCTCAGCTTGGATTCTTTCTAAACAAAAACCAATCACGTCCTCAAGATCAGTGATGGGCAGAGGCAATCAACTGCCATTGTCTGAGGAACGGGTCCCACAAGGATCAGTGTTGGCTCTCATGCTGTTTAACCTGTACATCAGCGACTCAACAATAGCTAGACAATATGGTTATGCCAACGATTTTGTTCTTCACTCAGACAGAAGCTGGACTGAAGTAGAAAGTACACTTACTTCAGACATGGCGCTACTTGCAGCGTACCTCAAGACCTGCAGACTCAAGCCTAGACCACCGCTATTGCCTTCCATCTTAACACCAAAGAGGCTCATCGCCTACTTCAAATCAATATCATTGGAGTGCCTCAGCCATACAATCTTACTCCCACCTTCCTGGGAGTGAAGCTTGACCGGCAGCTTACTTATCAACAGCATGAGTCAGTACGTACAAAGGTATCCTTGAGGAATAACCTCCTGTGCCGCCTTGCTGGATCTTCATGGGGTGCTAGCACATCCACTCTACGCACCACAGCAATGGCTCTGGTCTACAGCGCTGCTGATTATGCCTCCCCAGCATGGTACAATAGCTCTCACACAAAGAGGCTGGACTCAGTACTCAACAAGACCATGAGAACCATTACTGGCTGCCTACATCCCACTCCATCTGAGTTTCTACCAGTGCTTTCAGGCATTGCAACTGCAGTGCTTCGGAGAGAACATCACGTATATAAACTGGTGAACAAGGCTATGTTGGACAACAAGCACCTGTTGCAAAATATTGTCAAAGAACACACCAGCTCGGCAGACACGAGACTTTCTCATCCACCTTTTTGTCGGCACGCTGCTATACTCTCCAGCTCTCCATTCAACATTCTACAGACATGGTACACTGCCTGGCTAGATACTCCAAGACCAGACTAATTCACTATCACACTTATGACAGAACTCCCACCTGGTAGCAACCTTCCACACAAAGAATTGTCACCTTGAACAGGAATCGCACCGAAGTCAGTCATTTCAACAGCAATATGCACCGACGGGGGCTGCGACCATCTCCAGCCTGCCAATGTGGCTCTCCATCACAGACTGCGAATCACATTCTCAATGAGTGCCCTATCATTTGTCCACCGGTGGATATAGACTTCTCAAACCCCAACCAGTCAACAGTGAGCTGGCTCCACCAACTTCAACACAATTAGCTGCTGCCTCATCACCTGATTATAATCCCATTGTAATTTTGGCTGCTCAAATAGCCTCTGTTGAACATTCCAACAACACAGTGGTAGTCACACTTGCATCCCTCTTTCTTTTATTTCAGGCTATAGTTTGTCCATTTTCACACTGGACAAAGCCCTCCTCATACCACTTCCATTATATTCTATCTCTAGCTACCCAACTCCAAGTGGTCATTCCCATTATGATGTTAAGTCATCCCTCCATCTCTTCTGGCTTCTCCTTCCTTGGTTGCCATTCTGTTAAGCAACATGTCCATCTCCTTTTGCAATATGTCCAGCCCATCTTTAATTTGATCCTCTGAATTATGTCTTTAACTCCAGATTCTGTCATATAACTTTGTGAATTATCTTGTTTCATTACGTCAGATGTACAGTTGTTATGAGCTTCTGCTCTAGTTCCTATGTCAGACACCATGTTCTCATCCCTAGGTCATTGTTGTTAAAATGCATTGGTTGATTAATGTTCTTCCAAGTGGCATTGATGTTTTTATCCGTTTGGAAATAATATAGGACAACATGGATTTTGTGTTTGGGGTGGCACCCAAGTTAAGTCCCCCTCCTGAGTTCCAAACATATTTCAAGTCAAAAAAGCAGTGGGAATATACTTGAGTCAGTACATAGTACATGTGCTGCAATGCACACTTCGCTGTTGAAACATAATCCTTTTGACATTTTAATTCCAAAAAATAACATTCTCTGGTTCTTTGCACTCTTCGCAGGTTGAAATTGTAGTGCTTTTTATACGTGATGGGACTGCAATATAAAATTATGTTTGACACACTTCTAAAATTTAGATAAGAAATCGGACTAGTACTTTCTCCACAATCTTTATTAGAAAAGTAGATGAAACAAAATTCCTTTGTATGGTTACAGAAAGATGCGGATGTTACATGTTAACTGTATGATGCTTTATGATACTCAGAACAAATCATGCATACTATCTTGGATTGCTTTTGTAATGCTTTAAGAGGAAGTAAAGTTCAAACAATCAGATTCAAAATGTTGTCTCAAGAAAAAAAAAATAAACTGCAGCTTACCACGATTCGAACTGAAGCCCTACGATGAGTGAGTGCTAGAAGTAAACCACTAGACCACCGGGGCTCTTTAATTGTAGAGAGGCAAAAACATACTTCTATGACTAACTGTTCACTTGGATCAATCAATAAAGGAGCTGTTTTTAGTGAGGTTTGGGGTAAACTGGCATAAAAAGGCCCTCTTCAGTTTTTGAAAAATATTTCAGAATGACAGTTAATTCTGGTTAATGTGTGATATTTAGCATTACAGTATTATTTGAAAGACTATTATGTAAAATCTTCAGAAATAGTGTTTAAAAGGTACATTCTCTTTTTGACAGGTGAGGTAGCATTTTAATTGAGATGTTGAAAGAAAAGTTTATACCAATGTTTACTTTTTTAATCACCCCAAGGCAAGCAATACTCCAATGCGTGTGACATGAATTTTGTTATTTTGTTGAAAACCCTAATCATAACTTGATTTATCCTAAAAAAACCATTTGAAATGTAATTGTTATGGTTTAACAATTCTTTTAAATTGTCTAATTAAAATGAATGACCTTAAAGGTGTTTCAAAAATTAAATATGTCACCATATCAAGATTTGGACATATTGATATTTGATATTATACATGGTTTTAATGCATAATGCCCCCCACATAATTTAACTGAAGTCGTTTTCTTACGGGTAACATAAATCTCACAAGATCTACTGAAATAAAAGAAATGATATTAATTGATAAAGGGTGCATTTAAATGTCAATGGGTTATTTTGTCATTTTATTCAATTTCATCTTTTTATACATGTTAAACCCAGACCTTTGATAAATTTAATGTTTAATGTAAACTACAATACATCTAATATTAAGTCAAGATCAGATCTCAGCCTATTGTTTTTTTAATTCTGATGTGAAATGGAGTAGGCCTTCTTTTCCTGTGAGCTTTATTATCCCAGTTTACCCATCACACTCATATGAATTTCATTTAGAAAATTAAATATAACAATGCACTGCACCTCTGCACTATGCAATGCCAAAAATAATCTCATATCTTTATATAATGTTTATATAATGTGGCTGTACATGCTATAAGACAAAGTCTCAAGAATGAGATTTTCCTCTTTTTGTACCTTTAGACTACATGTGGTAATGGGAAGAATGTATTCATTTCATCAAGACTGTGGCCACTATATAACCCATGCAAAACTAAGATTTAATCACTAACTGGCATATGTTTATGTATCAAAGAAATGATGAACAGTTAGCATTTCTGAGTGTGGGCTGTGAATCAATATGGTGGGTAAGTTGGAATCATTCATTGAATGTTGTGTGTTATAATTCATTTTGGGCTGATTTCTATGACCAAGTATTTCGCATTTTTAAGTTAAAATACTATGGAATTAAGTAAAATCAATATAAATATTTGGAACCATTGTTGCATGGCGTAAACAAGGATTCTAAAACGATGCTTAGTAAGGCTGAATATCGCTTATTCCCATTGCTAGCTAGCGACATCACCACGTAAATTTGCTTCAACTCACTGCACAGCACAAGCACTACAAGCAACATTTCTCTGCATGAAAACTGCATTTTAATAGCTCCATTACAGCTAACATCATTACCAACATCATTTTAGAATTGACATCAATAAATTGATGGGCTGGCTGACACAGGTTATATTATCCAGAATGGGAGTAATAGTCAAATAGAGACAACAACACTTAAATTCTTATGTGAGCAGATTGAACATCTACTTTGTTGAAATCCCTTGATGAATCTCTCCCATTAATAAGCTATTTGACAGTTGATTCAGCTTTGGTAAATTAACGAAAAGTAAAAGAGAAAATGTACAGCTTAAGAAATAACATATGGCTGTGTTTTGTTTGTTTTTTCCTTAAGTTCCATCCTTTTTTAACAGCAAGTACCTAGTAATTATTGAAATAAAATATATAGAAATTCTATTTCTATAGAAGCAACATTTTGGGGAAAACAATGCGCTTGGAAACTCTAATTGTCTGTCCTCTGCTATTGTGTAAGTGTACTATTATTGCATTGTCAGCCAAAAATAACCCTTGATTCTTCAGCTCCAACCGTTGCAAAATAGATCTTTTCGCACTTACAGTGTGAACACTCCCTTATACGCAGTGCAGCAATAGATCACTGAACTTTGAAATCGCACATTGCTGAATCTGGGTATCATTACTCAGTTTAATCAATTTCTAATTGAGAGAGAGTGAGAGAGATAGGTGTTAACTAAATGATGTCATCATATCCACAACTTGAACACCACGACAACCAATTAATAAACATATCAGCCTGCCGTCCTGGGGAGAGATTCATCTACCAAATATGAACCAAACGTGCAAAGCATGCATGCAAATGTCACCATGAATACCAAGACACATGCTCTAATTAGCGGGTTAGTTAGCCGTTACTGATCTATATTTGGCTTTGGACGAGGCGACTGCACCTGAGGAGGAGCCGCCTTTGCTCTCCTTGGTAAAGAGTCCAAGTTAGTCTGTTGGCTTCAAAGGTGATGATCCACAAAAACAATGAGTGAGGCGTGCAGAATGATTGGCAAGCGTTAACGACAGGGTTTGGGTGGGGATAGTAGTAGTTAACTCCCAGATTTTTACAATTAATTTGCACTGTTTCAATTGTTGAAAGAGCACTGATAGCTTCAAATGTTTTGGCTTAATTCGAGCACATCTGTCATGCGAAAGTTTTCCATTGTTATTTCCCTCTCTTAGAAGTGAGAGGGGGATCACTAAGCGAGCGATCCTACCCGCTCCGCGACCTTCTTTTGCACAAATGTCGTCTTTGGGCCCAAAGACCAGAAACCTCTATCCACATTAAAAATTTCGCAACCGCGAAAATAGTCCGCCAATAGCGCGCACTATTTTTCTGGCAACGACCCGCCCATGCGTCAGTGAGTCTCTTATCCCAATGTTTCTCCAAATGTGTAACAACACAACCTTCCCCGAGCCCTTCTTACGTGGGTGGAAAAACATTGTGGAGGATCTACGGCGCTGAGGTAGGTATCGATCGATATGTATCCCCTCTCACGTCTGAGAGGGAAATACACTGCGCTCTCGATAGCTACCCTCCGCGACCTTACTTTGGCACATATCCCACTGGTAGTCTCGGCGGTGGAGAAGGTAACGGGGAGGTGGCCACCAGCGCTAGCAACGTCCCGTCTCGCACCGAAGACTCCATCGGCTCTTGATTGCGCTCACTACTACAGGCACACAGTGCTGTAGTAGCAACATTCCCCTCTCGCACCAGAACGTATCGAAGATAACTCTCTGAAACGTGGTAGCGGAACTCCAACCTATAATATCCAGGATATCCTGGATGGGGGGGGGGGGGGGGGGGGGGTGAGAGCCTTGTAAAATGCCCAGAGGAGCGTTACACGTACATCATGGACCTTAGCCCCATAGCCGACCAACCGATTCGTGATGTTTTTCTTTGTGCGCATTCGGATGGTTGTCGAGGAACCCAGCGGCTAACCTGTGTCCTTCCGCTGCCGGCCTATGGAGGGGGCCGTGATGAACAGCCGTTTTGTCTTCCGGAGCCTTCGGTACGCTTAAGGTAGCCCTTTTAGAGCCCTAACCGGGCACCATGGTTTTCTCCACCGTCCTGCAGCCAAGGCCAGGTCCGGTGAGAAACACCGGGCGTTGTGTAAAGACAGGGTCTGAACTTAGCGAGAAAAACACGCTCGTGGGAGGATGGACACGCCGTCCTCGACCACGCAAGTGAGCCTCGCAATGGACAAGCAATGTATCTCGGAACCCCGTCCCCCCAAAAAAGGAAGCGACGGCCACGAGAAGGGCCCATCTTCCTAGATAAATCCCAGTAGACTGGCCCCCCCAGTGGCTCGAATTCCCTCGGACGCTAAGAACTGTAGCACTAGCGGCAGATCCTCGGAAACTATTGAACGAACTGGGGGACGAACCGAAAACCTGCCCTTTAGCAGATTCGTGAGGGTCAGGCTGTTCGAGACGACTATGCCGTCGCTGAAGCCCCGATGGAGGCGCCCCGATCGCGGTGCGGTAGCACCTGACTGTTTGGTCGCTCATACCCTCGTGGAAAATTTCCGTTAGGAAATCTCCGATATGCCCTACAGACGCAGACATCGGATCGATCTCCGATTGGCTCACCATCTATAGAACCGGGCGGAGTCGAGAATCGCAAGATTCTATAGTTGACTGCCGCCTTGCCTGAGCAGCTAGCGCGCACTCCTGTTCATAAATTCCCGCCTGAGTGTATTGTTGGCGGGATTGCCAGACAATCAGGTTGAGAGGGCGCGGAGGTACGCTCTGGGACGGACGTGTCGGCTGAAGGCCGCTTCTCAGATCCCCCCCGCGCTGAGGGGGCAAGATGGGGTCCCCCACTACAGCTCCAGAACCCGTGGAAACCACAGCTGAGCCGGCCACATGGGGGCCACCAACAGAATCAGGCATTGTCGGAACCGAGCTACCTTCTCGAGGGTCTCGGTATCCTCGCAATGGGGGGAACGCCGTAGGCAATGATCCCCCGACCAATCCACCACCATTGCATCCAGACCCACGGCTCTGGGATCTTAACTCCATAAGTAGTACGCCCGGAAGCTGGTGATTCCCGGCGGAGGCGAGTAGGTCCACCTGGGGACGCTATAAGCCTCTGAAACTTGACCGGCAGACTGCCGGCGGTAGGCG